>JAOYMO020424398.1:0-54858 GCA_025802455.2 Iodosphaeria phyllophila | reverse complement strand
TATTTTCGTCTTCAACTACCCAAATTTGATCTTCGACAACTCTTCGTCATCAAAATAAATACAACCGCACACACGCTCCTTCACTATAAGTAGATCTGCATCGCCCATACCATTCTATCCCTTTCCCTTGCATTCCTTTACATACTAATACAGTAACAATGTTGCTCCCTACTTCGAACGATAGTTGAAACTTGACAATGCCCGCCAGAAAGGAAGTTGACCCGATCGACACGACGCCAATGCTGGTCCTCTGCCACATGTTGGCCAGCGCCAATGAAATTAAACCCGACAAGGTGAAGCTCGCCGAGCTTCTCGGGCTATCCCACCCAAAGAATGTGTAAGTGCCACCTATATTTCCATCTTCGTCTTCCATCTCTGGGACGAGAGCCACCTCAAAGCTGTTGCTTGACTTGAATGGACATTGAATTACCGTGCACATTTGCTGATCAGTGGCGACTTCAGTGTTCGCAAGGTGAACACGATTATAGGCCCTCTTGGCTTCACATACATGGTAAAGACAATACTTCTCTTGAGCTATTTTCTGCCTCTTTTTATTCGAATTCCTTCCTTCAAATCCATATTTCATGACAGCTCCTGTCGCTCATTCCTCGTAATTTTGCTGCTCGCACAGAGTACTCATGAAATCTTTCACCATAGTCCGATAAGGTAACGAGGACGGAGGATTTTAACGACGAACAAAGCCAAATCGCCCACATAGCTCAAGTGGCCGAAGCTTCGGCTCAAGCCAAGGAACCCAATTTGGCCGTTGATCCTCATGTGGCGGAACCCTCAACTCCCGCTGAAAAGATTGCCCTCAAGCGAACGAACCGGCTGAGCAAGGCTGAGGGAGGTAACTTTGACACTGGGGATGTTGACGTCGCCGAGAGTTCTGGCAAGGTCTCACAGCGTGAGCGCGCTTTGAAGCGCCAGGCGGCTGAGGCTAGCGATGTCGATGCCGATGAGGCTAATCAGAAGGTTTCGGGGCGGAACATTACGCTCAAAGTGAAGCGTGGAAGAAATATCAGAGGCGCCGAAGATCGGAAAGAAAAGAACAAAGTAGACGAATAACAGTCACGCACATGCGAACATCGGATGTTTGCATTCGTCACGAGGCTGGTATTAGTTTTCTTCTCTGAAAGGGAAGTCCGTTTTTTCTTTGAGGGGACTACTTTCATGTCGTCGACCCTCATGGAGCGATCGGTGGTGGAGGTTCTATTGGGACGAGTCAAGGAATGCACAATCACAACGCGCTGAAATTATAAAATTGTTTCTATTTGGTCTGTGATCTAGCAGAGTAGTATTACTCTTCTACCAGGACCGCCATGTGACATGACTTGATTCACCAGAGTAGAGGTACGGCATAACGAAGCTGTCGTCCCTCTGGATGAGCCCTTGTAGAGTTAAAAGACTCCCAGTGGTAGCGCTGTGGCTAACAGAAGACATTGAGAAAGGCAAAGCTTAGGAAATTTAATTAGGACAGGCTGAATGGAGGTCTTTTCACTTGTAATTCTTCTCATCGGCCTTTCTGAATAAAGAAAGACAAGACGAAGGCTCCAAGGGAGCGACGAAAGTCGACTGGAAGTATTTCTTCGCCGCCTACTCGATACGTTCTGTCTAGGACTTTTCCTCCTCAATTCTTCAGCTTACTTCAGCGGATCTAAACCATTCATTTTGATCGATGGTAACCAGTTTATCGTAAGCATAATTCCATCTCGCTCCTTTAGCATCTAGACGTTCACAACACTCCTCGGCCTGGATGGGAAGGCACGACGCGTCGTAAGGTCTCTCAAGGGAAACTCCGATAGAGAAATTGTGAATGGAAGGCGCATCAGAGGCGATATTGTGCTGCATGTGCGAATAGGCTATGAGGGCGGAGTGAAAGAGATATGGAAACGAATAATAGCGCTAAGACTACAAGGAAAACAAGAAAAAGGCCGGTGGGAGGATCGCTCGCAAGGTGGTTGATTATTGATTTGTTCACGATTCTGAGAGTAAAGACTAACGAGCTCGCGCTTCGTTCTGTCGGTGTTCTAGTTATTCAGATTGGGTCATGACGTTAGAACAATGCAGCTAGAGAGATTCTGTGTGCTTCTTTTCCCTTTGTCTGTATCACAGTGTATAACAATGGTGATCATACTGGCGCATTGACTTGCTATTCATGCCAAGTCCACTCACTCCATACGTCCAACAACAGCGACCCCTCCTTTAACCACAAATATTCGTGTCCGATTTGCGAGATCAATGTTCAAAATCTTCCCACGATCCTGTCGAACCAAGATTACTTTCGGGTCGCACGCATCCCACATACCGGGCCAAGTGGATCAAAGAAATAAGCATCAAGTCTCTGCAACTCCGCATCATCTAACCCCTCCTCAACCACGCGATCTAACTTCCCATTATCAAATGCGATACCATGCCAGAGGAGTAGTCCAAGGACCTGTGCTTGGTGCAACCTGCATGCAAAGTCTAGATTCTGCTTTAAGTCAGGAACCGCCCGCCGCAGCGATCGCCAGAACAACGCTCGGAATTCACGTGCGTCAGAATAATATTTAAATTCCCCTATCCCCCCATCGTTATCCCCACGACATACTTCCCCTAGTAACTCCTCTAGTCCGTACAGGCCTACGCCGAAAGGTAAGTATTCCGCCTCTGCCCAGTCGAGCAGCCCGCTCAACCTCCCAGTCTCCGGACTCATCAGGATGTTAGCCGGAATAAAATCTCCATGAGTTAATGTCCAGTGTAAGTGATTCTCAATCTCCGGGAGCATGGCCATGGTTTCTCGAACTATCTCCTGGAACCGGACAGGTAGGTCGGAGGCCATCTTCTCGAGCCGCCACCGCAGGGAGGAGCCTACCTTGCCTTGCGTCTCGGGTCGCAGTGGCAGCTTGCTGGCTGATACGGCGTGTTTCCAGCTCTGTGCCTGCATTTGGGCGAATTTCTCCACGAGATGTCGGCGCTGACATTTCCGCGCTCTGGAGAATGTGTCGATAGTGCCCTTACTCGAGTGATCGTAGAGTTCCGCCAATGGAATACCCGGGAGTCGGCGCATTGTATATACCGTCAAGCAGGAGCCCCCTACTATGGGACCATCCCCCAACTCCAAGGACCGACCAGTAGTTCTCATAAACCCCAGGCGTTTAGTTTCAGGCACTATGTCTGCTCTAAACACGTTCCGCGCTTCCATAACCAGATCTGGGTCGATGTCATGTTCTGGCGGGCGGAATTGGACAATCGTATTTTCTGCAACAAAGACTGTGTATGAGCAGTACCCTTGGGATGGCGCTGGACGGGCGTGCCCGCCGGAAAAGCGTGTTGCGACGAAAGCGTCACACTTCTCGCGGGTACTAGATGGGAGGTTGCAGCGATCGAGGAAGCCACTGAGAGAAATACCAGAGTCGTGACGAGCAACCTCTGAGCGAAGGTCGTCTTTGGAGTCTTGTGCCTCCATCATCCTGTTGAAGGATGGTAGGTGTAGTGGACTATATATTAAGGTATACTATTATGGCGATTATAATTGGAATTTGAGAGCAGTACATCGGTTGACAGGTGGTTGTCAGGGTTTCGGGGTTTGTAAGTATAAGCAACAGATTCAAGCGATCTACATGTTCAACCTTCCGAGTAACGATAAGAACTTCCTGATGTCTTAAAAGAACTGCGGCTCGAAACCGGCCAGCAGTCCAGAAATGCGGGGTTTCAAGGAACAGAATGGATGCATGATACTACTGCATTTCTGCGAGGTAATCGTGGTATCACAACAAACCATCACACACCCTTTGTTCGACCCAACCTTAGCGGCAGTTCCATCCGAATTCAAGTTACGTCGCAGTGGCCCCCATATCAGCTGCCGCATGCTCAGCTCTGTATCACATGCTTCCCGATGCGCGGGACTCATCCTCGTAGTTCGCCAATTTGACCAATTTTGGAACTCAAAGTTTCTGATTATGGTAGGGACTTATTGTCCTAGTTGTCAGAAGGTTGGTGAATTCGTTGACTTGGGGAGAGCACGTGAGAGAAGAACGATGAGGTGATGGCTGGAACATGGCGTGTGTCCAGACCGAGTATCTGCATCTGTAGTGCGCACTTCTACTGCCGTTCCGTTGCTGCGCTGCATGACAAAAAAAAGGTCTGTGCATCGGGGATAAAGTGTTAATTTCTTGTGCTCGTGGAGCCTTATCAGAACCTTTCCAAGCCAGCATCTCAGAGAGGTCCACGGACTTTGTGGTCCGAATGATACATGAGTTGGTAAAAGTCAAGAGCAATCCACCAGCGTTGTTCGCAACGTGCCTACCACGAATGATCATGGAGCCCTGTTTGGAATATACGGCTGTCGTTCGCATACAGCACCTATCTCCTTATCGTCAATGCACTGAGGAGCCACAACGGCAACCTGTAAAATAGAAGTCGGAGAGGGTGACGTGTTAGGCGAAAAAGGATTGAGCATATGATAAGATTAGTCGGCAATCTGTCCACCAGATATTTAACTGCATTCCTCTTGCGAGGCGGACTTTTCACGGTGAACAACGGGGCTATATCTCACCTCATGGCGATATCGGCTGTGGTGTGTATGGGTAATCGCCATGGGCTTTTACTGGTTGGTTTCATTTCCGGGGCAGTAGCGATCGCAAGGAATAAAAGCGGCAAGAGAGGGCTTTCTTCGTAAACACAGAATTGAGAATTGCTCGAAGAGTCGCTACCTAAACACGGACCGCCTATTATCAATGGGTAGCGCTCTGGAACTCCTTGTCTCTTTGCTCGCGACGAAGTTTTCACTTCATGAACCGCATCTTCATAATGTCTGCGGACAACCAATGATTGGGGGTTGTTGCAAGACAATATTTTTGCATTCCTTATAGAAAATTTATATTGAATTAGAATACTCAACACTTCTCTTCCCCAAATCAAGCTATATCTCTTTCCCATTGACTTCTCCCGTCCAACCTCGCATTCGGTGCTTATGTCTTAACATGGCTACTCTATCTTCCCCTCCAACAACGAAGCGTATCATTGTATGCTGCGATGGGACTTGGCAGAACTCGTAAGACTTGCAACAAAGCCAATCCCATATTTGATACAAAGATTATTGACCCATGTTCCCTATTCAGTGATAGTGGTGGCGTAAAGCCCCCGAAGTCAAGAGAAGTGCCAACTCTCCAAGTAGCTTCGAATGTCACCCGGATTTCCCGATCCTTCAAGCGCAATTGTTCTGATGGCGTTTTTCAGATCCTGTACTACCAATCCGGTGTTGGCTCCGGGGGAAGCTCTCTAGCCCGTATGCTGGGCGGTGCATTGGGTATTGGAATAGCTGAGGTGAGTGTCGGGATGGAAAATGCCATACACGCTACGAGACTTTGAATCATTTCTGATTCTTCGCAAGAACATTCGCGAGGCGTATGCCTACATCTGTGCCAACTATGTGGACGGCGACGAAATCATTCTGGTTGGTTTTAGCCGTGGCGCCTTCACGGCACGTTCGATTGCCGGCATGATCTCCAACCTCGGGCTTCTAACGAGAGACGGCATGGAGTTCTTCTACCCCATCTTCAAAGACATGCAGAATTGGCAAGACCTCGACTGGGTGGATTCTTTCCCGGGGGTCCCCTTTTTTGACAAGCCAAAGGGAGAGGGAGCTGCGGAAAAGTACCGGGCCAAGCTAGCGACGGTGAGTGTGTTCATTTCTGTCCAGAGTACTGGGACAGAAATAAAAGCTGACATGCAAAAAGAGAAAGTTGACTCGCGTGCGAACGAATGGAGGAGAAGGCGACCTGATTCATGTCAAGGCTATCGGTAAGTAGTGCTGATATACGCTGTCAAATGCGACAAATTACTTACATTGATCCTTCCGAAGGAGTCTAGGATACCGTGGGAAGTCTCGGCATACCAGAAATCAAGCCACTCGAGAAGATCGGGATTCGGAGATGCACTCACGAATAAGTGCCCTCTCCCTTCATTTTCACAACCGAAACCATGTAAATCAAGCAAACTGAACTAACTTCTGAGCACATTTACCTGGTATAACACAGATCTCTCGAATAAAATTGAACATGCCTTCCAAGCACTTGCACTTGACGAAACCCGTGGCCCTTTCAGCCCCGCCCTCTGGGGAAAATCCGGTGACAGCGGAGCCACAAATCTTCGTCAAGTCTGGTTCCCAGGTGGCCATGCAAACATTGGCGGCGGCTGGGCTGATGAAGGTGTATCTGTCATGTCACTTGCGTGGATGATGGACCAGTTGACTTCGGTTGGTTGCGAGTTCACTGATGGCATGTTAGAGAAGTACAGTGAACAAAATATGCAACGCTACCGGGACGGGCTCGTACCAATCATCAAAAACCCAAAGATCAGAGGCCCAAAAGACATCAAGACAGTCTGCAATTGTAACTGTCCCTGCAATTTGAGTCTCTTTGTCGGCAATCCATTGAAAGTGTGGGCCGACGAAATTATTTACGACGCGAATAGGCCTGTCCGTCCATGGGCTTTGCACCAAATCAACCAAGTTTACGGCGCCTTTTATGATTGGATGGGTCGATCCAAACGCTCGCCGGGAATGTACAAAAAGGTGAACCCAAAAACGGGCAAGGCCACCAAGTCATTTCTTGAGGAAACCAACGAGCGCATTCATCCCAGCGTCCGTGTAAGACTAGCTTGCCATGGTCTTGGATGCGATGACAGAGAGTTCTACCAATGCAAGTCATTACTCAAGTATTGGCGCCCACGAAGAATTTCTGCCAAGCCCTCTGTTATGCCAAAGAGTCCTTCCTGGAACTCACAAGTGACCGGAGCGCCCGCTCCTATCCTTCGATCACCTAGAGCAGGCGCACAGGGGAACAGCATCGATTCGCAAAGCAGCCAAGATTCAGAGGCTGGACCATCAAGGGCCTTGCAAGGTGAAGGAGATGACTCCAGCGAACCCGAGTCTGCTGGTGAGTCTCCGACTGCAGGCTACAATCGGCGACCAATGGTGACCTTCACCGATGGCCCCTCTCAAGGCCCAGAGAACCCGAACGAGGACGAACTAGCGGCCGCCGGAGTCGGATGGGTGTGGGAGTACGTGGGGCCGGAAGAAAGCGCTCCCCCGATCCGGACACTGGTTGAGGAGAGTCTTGGTCCATACGAACTTCAGCTAGCCGAGCTTTGCATGGGAAAGACGATTCTAGACTACGCGGAGCGAGAGGACTTTACGAAGTACAAGTTTCCATCGATCGCGGGAGGAAAGGGCAATACCGGGAAAAAGCCTCAGAAGGACAGGGACGACCAGAAAGACAAGAAGGACACGAAAGCCGAGAAGGATAAAAAGGACAAGAAGAGCAAGAATGAAAAGAAGAGCGTGAAGGGCCAGGACAAGAAATATAAAAAGGAGCAGAACGACAAGAAAAGACAGGAGAGAAAAGGCAAAAAGGGAAAGAAGGAAGCGAAAGGAAGTAAGGGGAAGCAGAGAATGGAAGTGTAAGATGCTTGACACCTCCTCTCCTACTGTTGTACATTGAACTTGGGTGGTGAAGGGCGTTGAGCAAACAGAGTTACTTTAATAGCTTAGTTGGAGAAGCCAAGTATTAATGACCAGTAGTATTATTACCTATTAATGAAAGGAACAAGATTCAAGGGCGCCCGAAAAAGCAGTTGCTGTGGCAATCGACATTGATCGAGCTCCTTTTCACGGCTCTTCATGGTGAAAACCTCCAGTCCCAAAGTCGTGGCACTTGAAAGCTAATTATCGTGCTGATATTTGTCACCCAAACGCCGTATTATACAAACAGAAGACACCAATATCTCCTCCTCAGTCCGCTACTATGAAACAGAGCCTAATACATGAATCCCCCTCCAAATATATTTGGGTCTCTGTTCCGAAAGCCGGACACCTGATGCATAAATCAAGCCAATCGACGTTTAGAACTCGAGATCGTGCGTTTGAGAGCCCTCGTAGGGAGCGTACCCTCATGCGAAACTCCTGAGGATGCCTTAACTTTAGCCCGGGCTCTAGTGATTCTTCTAGCGGCGAAAATCATTCGCTATAACCAACAGGGGCCATCGGATTGGCAGCAAGGGATAGTAGCCAACTTTTCATTCCATCTCTGGTTCCGGCCCCGCCATAACCCAGTCCGGATCCAACTCGCCCGGCGCCGCTACAATGATCGGCTCGACGCGGTAGTTGGGTTTGCTAAACAGACCCTGCCTCCACTTTCTCCACTGCCGGTTTGTCAGTGGCATGTTAAACACTCTCATCAGGAGCTGCATGGCGCCCTGCGCGACCACATCCACCCCGAGGGAGAAGTCGAGAATTACTCTGTCCACCCAGGAGTCATCCCACACTGTCCGCAGCTGGAACGCGTGCCATCCGGTGAGCCACCCAATGACCGGAGCAGCGTGAAATGGATAAAGTTGCAGTATGCTCTCGCCTACAATGGCGTGGAATACCCAGTGGACGAATATAGCGAAGATTCCGGGAAGATAGCTAGAAGGCCAAGACGAAAGCCTGTCCACAAAGAGCACCGTCTGGAAAGCCGAGAAATTGAGTAGGTGGAGTGCTGCCGCGCGACACAGGCCAAAGCGGAATCTGACCCGCATGTACGCGGCGCGAGAAATCGGGATTCCCTCACGGGTCTGAAGTTCCATTTTCATGGCAAAAGTGCGGTGGCATATTGCGCACAGATACAAGAACGTGCAAGTTGCGAGTTGCACCGCGAGTTGCGGGACGAAGAGTAAAACAACGTGGAGCGTCCGTCGAGAGTCGAACTCGGTCATGCCAAGGGAGGTTTCGGTGTAAAAGTCGAGACCGTGGCGGAGGATTGGCCCGAATCCTCGAGATCCTGAAAGATGCCTTGTGTATTGCCTGAAAAGTTCGTAGAGGATGAGCCAGGTCAGGTTGAAGAAACCAGTCGTCAGGAATCCGCACAGGAAATGCCAAGCTAGGCCAATAAATTCACGCAGGCGTTCTCTCAGCATTTCAAATGCAATCCCTTGACCTTCGCCGCCGCCGTTATCGTTGACTCCACGCGGGTGCTCGGGGTCGTAGTAAATGCCCAAGTATCTAGATACTTGTGTTGAAAGCCATCCCGAAGCAAAGATCTGGCAGTGCAGAAAAAAGTAGGCTACCTTCATCAGTAGGCCCTCATATATGAGGGCGGTCACGAAAGAGAAAAGAACCGTCAAGCCAGTGCGAGCGGAAAGACCTCCAATTTCCTTCCAAGCCTCAGGCTGGAGGAATAGAAAGTTCTGTACCTCGACATGGGCGAAAACAAGGATAAGCATCAAGAAGGAGAAGTAGTGGGTCGAATCGAAGCTGAGGACATAAGGAGTCGGTACCACTTCTCCGCCAAGTTGTCTTTGCTCGGCCTAGCAGGCGTTAGTAACAAAAATCTTTTGTAGGGGTTTACTAGGAACACGGTCAATGCGACGGTCCTTGAGGAAACTTGCTCTATGTGCTTCTCTCTCTTCATCTTCGAGCACTTGATCTTGCCTTCGTCTGCGCTCATCATCTGCCATTTCTTCTGGAAAAGGTTCTGCAGGCGGCTCCTCTTGTACTTCGAAAGGCCCTCCATTAAACAAGGGTTCAGGTACCAAGTTTCGGTCTCCGAGGATGTCGTTGGCGTCTGTTAAGGCTGCTCCAAACTGCGGCTGCTCTTGAAAGAGTCCTTCGTCATCAGCGGGTTCATGTACTGCGTTTCGATTTTCGAACAAGTCATTAGCTTCCGGAAACGCTGCTCCGAGTCCCTGTTGCTCTTGAGCAAGTCCTCCGTTATCAACGAGCTCAGGTTCTTCCTGCCCGTCTTCAAACAGACCGTAATTATGCTGCATATCCAGCAAGTTCAGGTCTTGTGGTGCAGGCGGTTGTAGCTCATACGTCCAACCGGCTTGGTTATAGTGTTCTTGATCCACACCGTCCTCGTCTACGTCGAAAGGCACTAGTCCCGCTTGGAGTGTATTGCTGCCTGATCCGATTTCTTCCACGTCGACTCCCTCGTAGCTTCTTTGCTCCCCAGGATGCTCCTGTTCGTATTCACCGCCTTCGAAAGGACGACCGGTTACATTCTCTTCGTGATCGGGCTTCTCACGATCATCGCCATATTTTCGGAAACTCCTGGATGCTATTCGGGCTCCACGAGGCCTCTGTAAATGCTCAGGCAGGGATTCCGCTGGCTCTTCACTGTTTTCTTGAGACTGTTTGCGAAAGTCCGCAAGTCGCTGCATCGAGGACGTTACCTCTGAGGTTTGGTCTGACCCGGGTCTTCGTTGAAGTTCTTGTCCATAAAGTCCAACTTGCTCATCGATTCGTTCGTCGTCCTGGAGTTTATCGTCACGTTCTATATCGTCCGCCATTTTTAGTTGGACTATTTGTTTGTTGTTAAATCCACGGATATTTTTTTTTGGTGGTCGAAGAACAAACGCTCCTCGTCTCATCCTGGAATGTTTCCCTACTGATATTTTTTCCATTGATAATCTTCTCTCTTTGGTCTTCTTTTCTCTTTGAGCAATCCACATAATTGTATTCAAGACACCTCCACCGACGGTTGCGGGAGGTAGGTACTTCGTAACAACAAAGAATTCCATGATCGCGGAAATATACAGCGCAACAAGAGTAATGTCGCTAGAGACAATTTGAGGTTGATTGCGAAACTACAGTACAGACCCGACTCGCGTAGCAGTTTTTCTAGGCCTTCTGAGCTGTCAATACAACGAAGTCTATGAGGCTCAATCTCTATGTGTTATTACCACTGCACGAGGCAAAGAAGGTGGGTGTCAGTTTGAGCCTCGGTTAATCAGCGTAATGCCAGAAAAATACACCCACGAATATCTAGTTACCATCCTTTCCCTTCTCAACGTCGTGAGTCCCAAACTTGTAAGGTGCAGGAACATCCACACGTGTTTTTCGTGCAACACAGTGTCTTGGGAAGATGCGTGTTGGTGTGCCATTGTAGCGATTGCAGTCCAGTGTGTGGCGCGCTCGAATACTACTGGGCGCCAGTGTGGCGTGCTTTGTTTTCATTCCATGAATCCTCAACCTCGGTGTTGTCTCTTGAGCCTCAACGTCATTGCAGGGAAGCCCAAACCCACCTTGCCAAAATGATTCGCATTGATAACGGCTGCGGAGGGCTGCATATGCATGCACATCCATGCACGATAGCCCGAGCATGCACTTTGATGATTCCACAACAGAGGCGTGCACGGTCCAAAACGCCGAACCAGCAATAGACATTCTGCTATCCAATCATAAAGGCTTTCAACGCGATTTTACAGAGTCATGCTAGCGAAATATACAGATACTCAACACATTATAAGCTACTATTATCTGTTCGTTATCCTGTCATAGGTTTTGTCTAGGTGCTTTCCTGTCAGGTTCCTTCGCTTCGCGATCGGCGGATCCCGCATTTCGTCTGGATCAGGCCGTGGACGAGCACCTCTCTGATTTTCTGAGTTTCGTTCTTCTCAATCTATCGATAGTGCCAGTAGAAACTGCATAGAAGGGGAAGTCGGCTTTGATCAGGGTACAGGGATTCCAGTTCCGCTCACCGTTAATATCGCTATTGCGGGTCTGCCGAGTACTATGTATGGCTGGCTACCTTGATATCTTCGCGGGACATGTATTCGGGAATAAGGTGGTATCACGATAGTAAGAGAATCAATATATAGGCTACTGCGGTCTTGGGCTATGAAGCCATGAGAGGAATTGCAATGGCGAACAAATCCGTGCTTATCGCAACCGAGTCTACGATCATTGAATAATTTACGTTCAACTATTTGGTATCCGCCGAAGACAATTTCAGTCGACCAAGGAATCATTCAGAGCTGCCATAATCTAACAGTCTAACTTGCACAAAGCGGAAGATAGAGTCACTTATATACAAGAGTCCCACACTGCCATGGACCAGTTCACCGGATGATAACGGCCACACCGCTGTTGGCGCCCATGTCGGACCTTCTAGCTCATTGATATCCTCAATTCGGGAGTGCATAAATTCTCAAGTCCTTCTATTCAATAACCCCCCAAAACTGTCTATTCTGACTTTTCATACAAGCACTATACGTCTCATTATACATTTGGTCTCTTCGGTGTACCTCAATCTGTACTACCAGTAAAGAATGGCGACTATGTCGGGTTTTCCGCAAGGGCCGTCTCCAAGACGACTGGAGGGCAAGGTATGCATCATAACAGGGTCATCGTCTGGCTTAGGACGAGCAATCTCCATTGCCTACGCCAAGAGAGAGCCATGAAATCGAGATGTTTAGACATGGGATGATAGATCGCCCAGTATCCGCTAACTTGGAGAAATTATAGGTTTATACGCTGCTTCGAAAGGCGCAGTTACAAACCTTACTCGGCAGGTTGCACTGGATTATGGCGGGGATCGAATCCATTGCAATGCTGTCTGCCCCGGGTGTAAGTTATCTATGATCGTGCTGATAGCCTTTAGTGGATAAGATGCGTCAGCCGAAACCTGAGCCCAAGGTCAAGCAAATTGCTGCCCCCCCGTTTGTTGCAAATTTTCTCAACCCTTTGTTTACATTAACAAAGGAAATAATAACTTACTAACTTAACCAGCCTCCCACATGAATAGTCGTTGAGACAGCAAAATTCTTCCACGCAAAGGAGATCTTACCTAATGCCGATGTAGCTCATATGGCGCACCCTCTTGGGCGGCTTGAAAAACCAGAAGATCTCACGGGCGCAGTTGTGTTCCTGGATAGTGACGAGGCGCGCTGGATGACCGGCGTTATACTTACAGTAGATGGAGGATACACTGCGAAAGGAAGCGGAATAACATTGCATCCGAGCCAGTGAAGTACAGAGCGGTGCACTGGTATTTCATTCATCTACTAACCTATTAGTAAATCTAATCAAGTAAAATCGGACCGCGAAACTTTAGTAGTGGAAGGCCGCTCTGAGGGGATAACCATGGCGGTTCGAATACCGCTACGGTTGATATTGATCACAGGGAAGCCTGGTCGTCCAGTCCTTGGCGGTCCGTGATCTGGACCCGGGAGTTCACGATCACTATACCACAGTACATCGTCCCAAAGCAGCATGTGTAATTTCCAGTGGTTTTCTCTTGTAGGATACAGAGGTCGCTCAATTGACTATCGTGGAGTATGAATGAAAGCACACTTTGCCCCCGTATCAAGCTGTCCGTAGTGACCATCAATAATCTATCCCCAATATTGACAAGTCCTTCCAACACATTGTCGCATCCCGTACTTGATGCTTTCTCAATAAGCCTCGCTTAACATGCTCTTTTGGTGATACGCCAGTCAAAAGTTGACATAACTCTTCATCGGCAAATTATAAACACACCCCTATTCGATTCCACTACCGCTAAGCCTAGACTAACAAGGCGCCACCAAGAGCAGCCATTGCGCCGGCGACGAGTAGAGTGAAAACACCTTCCGCGGAGCCGTACGTGCCTGAAGCGGCGCTGCTGCTAGAACCTGAGCTTGAGGCGGTCGAAGATGATGAACTCGACACGTCCGTCCCAACAAGCGCGCTTAATTTACTATCTGTCGTGAAGCTGCCGGAGACTTGGGAAGAATTCGTGCAGGCAGAAGGCTTATTGGAATTCTTGCCGGAGACAAATTTCACGGCAACACACTAAATGAGAGCCTCCAGTGAGTGATAGTTTGAGGATGTCTTTGTAGTGCAATTGGCACCTACCTGGTATAGAAAGCCATCACTAGCATCATCAACGATGCTGATTATTCCCTTCTTCCCAACGTAGCTCTCATCAACTGTCACTTGAGGCGCGCAGAATACCTGCGGGCCGGTCTGGTGGATGATGTTGTAAATCTGGGTCCAGTTTCCAGATGAGGCGGTTTTATCGGTTGTGAGCCGATACAGCCACTTGCTCTCGGTGTGAGAGCTCCAGGTCGCGATGGCGTCGCCGCCGACATGAAAGTCCGTCGTATTTAGTGAGTCAAGGTCGAATGACTTGGAGACACCACAGGGTCCAGTGCCCTCTGCAGCATCGTCAAAGGCTGCTACTGTCGTTGTGGGATATCGGATTTGGAAATGTGCCTGTGTGCCGCTGATCAACAGCAGCGCTGCAGATGCCAGGGAGAGGAAGGGAGCCATCTTCTGTTATGAGATAATAGTGGCCTATGCCAGGATATTGTTAGCTTGCGAATAGCAACAACCTGCCGATATTCCTCGAATTTGGAGAAGGATTGGATCGAGGCCTGGAGTGAAAACCAACAAAACAACAATACACTCTGCAGGATTCATTTGGGATCAGGTGCTTGTCATCTTGGTTTATATGTGAGTGGTCGATACCGAGGACGGTCGTACCGGTACCTCTTCAGGCTTGTCTTGGCAAGCCAAAGTTGGCACTGACTAACCATGGGTTTACTGTATGATCTTATGTTCGAATGCTCCATTCACTGTCCGGACTGTGTGCTTACCACTACAGTATATTGGCTGCAATGCACGGGCGCGCAACCTGGACGCGACATAGGCACGATACTAGCATTGTATCAATGACAGAGAGCGTATTCGAGACGGGAATGAGCATGTTTTCCCCAAAGTATTTGGCACCTGTTTCGGTCAAGGATGGTGTATGTACCGAGAGCTGGTTTGGTCTTCTACTTGGTGATCAATGTCCCCATCAATTGCGACGGAACTGCACACCCCCCAAATTCGGGTACTGTACACGACTGATGTCGACCAGTGTGTTTGCTAAAGAAATTTACTTACTACACAAGTGATCGAAGATCATGTTTCTGTCTATGTAGACAACCTAATCAGGTTTATTCTGTGACTGGGTGAATGCGCAGTCTATAATTGGATGCAACAATATTTTCTTCGTCGCTGCGATCGGACCGCATGTACTGAACCAAGTGCAGGTCCGTCGCAATGAATGGGATGCCTGGGTTGGAAAGCCTCTGGGGCTACTTTCGCACCCGCCGTAGACTACTGTAGCTTGAGCTACCAGGTACATAATGTAGAGTACACTCACATGATATTGAGTACAGCTCCGGACGTGAAATTAAGATTGAAGCTCATTCCCTGTCTTCCAGAGTTGATGAGTTGATGACAGACGGTCTTACCAGGTACATAGTACAGGTAGCACGAGATATTAATGAAGGCAGAAAGCCAGGGACGTCTTGCTCCCCTGATGTCTCACTCAGATCCAGCAGTGACCTATCCTGGAGCGTTCGAATTTCGAGGTACGGTCCATGAGCAGGGATATCAAATGAGACAACTTGCTCAATGACAGCAAGGCCGAACAACGTTTCTGCAAGATGATTTTCTTACTTAAAAAACTTGCTCGCTGTCAGTCAGGCAGAGGCAGGTTCATGGCTTCCTAGCGCAAAGCAGTTGCGCGCCAGATATCTGATATCGCAAGTTAAAGCGGGTTGGGAAGCGGGGGGCCTGGGATTTGCAGCAGGGAAGAAGCAATACTTTGAACTCTGAAGTGGCGGGAATCCCTGTCCTCCCCATGGACCTCCCGCTGCGATCCCCCATTTTCCACATTTCAATTAGCGCCGAGGCCGTTTGCGCAAGTTTATCGACCTCTCGTTGGACTGGCCCCCAGCTAGCTATGTGCAGGTACCGATACTACCTGTCTTCAAGGCCCTCGTGCAGTAGGAGCATCAATCCATGTCCAATCTACCTGGATTCACCAACACCTCCAGGACAACATTTTTCTTTGGCACGCACAGCACGTCGGAAGACCAAAACAAGTTGTTTCAAGAACACTAGAAACCTAGCGACCATGTTAGAGGATACTCTCCAGTGTAGTCTGTTGCACACGGGCCTGACATACTAGCGCCACATGGTGCCAGCGCAGTTGTGTTTGTGTGACATGCGACGAACTGTAGAGCATCGTTCATACCACTTCACCAGTGAACTCTGGAAAGCAAATTCTTTGCCCTCAATGATACGCTTCGGATGATGATCTCCATAGATGATGGGCACTCATGGTTCATGTTTGTTCGTTAGGCGAGACACGTCCTTTATGATGCTACTTACCTGATGAGCCCACTAACTTGGCCGAGAGACCAGTCCACTTGTTCAACTCCTGGTAACAATTTCTTCGACTTACTTTCCTACAGGGCTTTCGTCTGAACCAATGTTCCTTGTCAGTTGGCATCACTAATAATCCACCCCCTCCTCTGCCCATTCTCCACTACTTGATTGCTAGATTTGTATCGCTGAAGCCAGGCACGAGGAATTCAAGCATCCTCTCCCCTTGTCTCTTGTCAGATGCTTGATGACACCCAGGTCACCGACTGCCTGGATCCGTTAGCGGTAGCGGATCGTGGATGTGCGGTTTCGGCGGTTTCATTGGCGGGAACAGCTTAATTGTGTCACAACTCGACGGCCACAAAATTTCTGGAGACAACTGCATACACGAAAACCTGGTGACGGTTGGCCTTGCGGTACATCGTATCGTATCGCGTCGCGTCGCATGGCCACGTCGTAATTCGCTCTTACTCACGCTTTTGTCTCTCTGGTCAATTTATTTTGTAGCATCCGCGATGATCAGACAAAAGGGTTGGGAAATCTTGTGGCTCGGAGGACCAACCAGTTGTTCGGTTTCCTTGTAGCGGCTTCATCACGTCTACACACCCACTGTCTCAGTTGTTGTTAGCACTTTTTGTGGTGGCAATCAGGTCCTAAGGCGAGCATCTGTACGTCCTAATCTTTTTTTTTGTTGCGTTTCTATCTTGCATCAATGCTATTTACCTAAAATTGAATTCACAACCTATCTCGCGGTAGACTGACTCAAAAAAAACTTCAGCTTTTGCCTTGAGATCGAGGGGCATCGACTTTTTTCATTTACCCCACATCGTCACACAGCTGATCTCCTCTTGAGTCGCGACGATGGATATGGATATGGATATGGGGGGTTCGAGCATGGGGTCCAACATGTTTCAATCCACAAATATGGCCCTTGCTCGAACATTCTGGTATCTCATCGCTGGAGTGATAGGGCTTCTCCTCATAATTCAAGCTCTGAACTATTATCAATATCGAATGAGGTAACAAGCCAACAACCATCTATCTCCAGAGTCCAAGCATCTGACGCAAATAGGTTACGAGCTTCACGAGATAGCTCCATACGCTACCCTACCAAACCTAGGAGTCAAGCGCAGCAATCATGGGCCACCCTCACAGCAGCTGGGAGAGAGCTGAGCTATCCTCAGTTTTACTTACCATTTCGCTGGATATCATGGATGACACCGCCACCAACAGGTCGAATACTGGCCCTTTTGGTCTACTGGGCGGTCATCATCTATATGATGACTTCCGGAGCCATAATCAAGGATGTTAATTTCTGGGAACGGATAGGGTTTCGAAACGCCTGGGTTACTATCATGCAAGTCCCGCTGTTATATCTCCTCGCTTCGAAAACGAGCATTGTTGGCCTCTTAGCGGGAACTAGCCACGAGCGTCTCAACTGGCTCCATCGATGGGTCGCACGTACGATGTTTGTCACGGCTACGGTTCACGGTTTCCATTTCTGGAGCCAATGGGTTAAATATGACATGGTGCAACTTGAACTGCAAATGATGCCCATGGTGAACTATGGGCTTGGTGCGTGGGGCATCCTACTCTGGATGGTTTTGACGTCGTTCAAGCCCCTCCGATCCATGGCTTACGAAGTATTCGTTGCACAACATATCATTGCCGCGATCCTGTTCCTATGGGTCATTTACGTCCACGTACCCAGTTACGCCCAGTACAACGTATGGTTTGCCATTGCAGCGTTGTGCTTTGACCGGGTCTTCCGATTTGGCTTGTTAGTGTGGCAAAATATCAAGTTCAATCCGAATAACTCGCGATGTAAAGGAGGCCAGAGGATTGGTCATCTAACGCAAATTTCAGCCATTGGTGATTCCATGACGGTTCTGACCATCAAGGATGTCCATTTTAAGTGGAGAGCAGGACAACATTTGTACCTGTGGCTCCCAAGAGTTGGGCTGTTCGAGTCGCATCCATATACAATTGCGTGTCCCCATATAATCCCCGAGACTTGCATATGCAATAGCATCCAGCTTGTGATCCGGGCGCACTCGGGTTTCTCAAAAAGACTCCACGACTTTGCCAAGAAGATTGGCACAGAAAAGAAACACAGGACCCTAACAGCCTTTGTATCTGGTCCATATGGTCAACCTCCACGATGGGACGTTTTCGAAACGCTGGTTCTCATGTCGGCCTCTACTGGAGCTTCGTTCACACTACCGATCTTAGAGAGTGTGCTACAAAGCAAGACCGACATATGTACTAAGCGGGTTGACTTTTTACTTTTAGCGCGACAGGGCGAAGAGCTCGGGTTTTACCTTGATCGACTTCATGAGGCTCTTGCAATGGCCGCCGAGAGGGGCATCCAGCTATCCGTTCACATTGCCGTCACAGGCAGCGGCCAGCTGGAAAAGATTGAGTCGTCTCTATCTGCATTCCCGCTCGTTCCGTCTCGCACTGAAAGAGAAAAGAAGTTAAATGTGAGAGGGGATATGATGAGTTCAGCCAGGGATGCTGTAGTAGTGACAGAGAAACCGGCATCAGAAGACTTCGAAACCGCGTCTTCATCAATCAACACGGAATCAACGGTGGGGCGAAGAAAATACTTATCCGGAGTTAGTAATGGCTCGAATGTTCACCGATACGATTCACGACCCGATGTTGCGAGCTTCATACGGACAGCCGTCGAGGCTACGGGCGGCGAGACTGGTGTTGTAGTTTGCGCGGGCACATCGCTGGTCGCAACAGTACGGATGGCTATTGCCAAGCTGAGTGATGAGAGGGCGGTGCATAAGGGTACGGGAGCACAAGGGATACATCTGCATTCCGAGGAGTACTGTTTTTAAATCGGTGTTGATTGAGTCGCATTTCTCGGTTTTAGCGCTTGGCGGCTGCTGTCGCATGTTCGGGTCTCTTTTTATGGAATCTACTACTTCCCGGCGGCGTCGTGGTGTTTGGGGGCCAATTGTGATGTGCTAGGAGACAAAAGTTGTCGCAAGTAGAGTTGTAGCGATCAAACATACACCTCGCAGATTCATGGAATAAATGTTCAACAGTCGAAATGGACGCTTCGGTATTCGAATTCCTCCCTTAACTCGAAACAGGTATAACCAGTGACCTGCCTATGTTCGTGATCTTGTTCTTGGTGTTGCCCATCAGTGCTGGTCACGTAGTTGCAAGGTTACATTGGTGACGTTTACGAGACAGTGCTTCGCCCCTTAAAACCCCCAACTGCTGCCTTACCATCCTCGGTGTGCCCGGTCAAAAACCCCAGTGTTGCAGTTCGCTAACCAGTCATTTTGTTTGTGTGAATCGCTCGGCAAAATCGACCCGATGCGCACCAATGAGAATGCCTAAAATCAAAAGTACTACTTGATTCGGCCGATCAATCCGCGTCTTGTGCTCTGGGACTACCCTTATTTCTTGTCGTTCGTCCCTTCCAGAATCTCGACAATTCCCTGCACTGCCCAGGAGAGTCGCGATCACATTCTGATAAGATAGTATACCTTCCTCGGGTGCCTCCGTTTACACCACTCACGCGACCACGCGACCCCAATTCCTGACCAAAAAAGGCAAGCAAAAATATTCCCAGCTGCCTCTGCCCACGTACACTCGTTTCATTGCTTCTCCTTGCTTTCTTTCAGCAGCTTTGCCACTCTATTTGAAAGGCCCCTAACCCCGAACAAAAAAAGGTGCGTCGTTTCAATTTGCGCGGCTGACCATTCACTTCTAAGAACTTCATTTTGATTTCATTGTCTTCCCGGTCGAAGATAATCCAGTTGTGCGCGACGAAAACAAAAGGAGACTGGGATAAGGGAGGAACGAATTCGCATCCCGGAACCTGATTTAAATACGGCCTCGGCGGATGCACGGCGTTTGCTTCCCATGGCATGAGTCCCTGATCGACATTAACTGACAAACAAGGCCTTTTGGGGGTCTGCGAATTCCGATTGTTGACTTCTGCGCGCACTTGAGCCGCAATATCCAATTCCACGCCGTAAGCACATCTCTGCTTATTACAGACAATACTATCGACGTCGGGTTGAGATTTTAATTGAAGTTGGGCTGTGGTACTGGGATTCCTCACCCAGCCCCGATTACTTTCGCTTCAAACACATCTCAGCTGGTCCTGGTTTGTCCCGTTCATCATTTCGCTTTGACTATCCCTACCTTCGCGGTTCAGAAGGATTCACCTAGCCTCCTTGGCGAGATTACAAACCATTCTTATCGGGCGCAAAGCCAGTTTGTGAAGGAAGCATCTCCCATTGCAACGTGCGCGCATCTCGGTTCATTCCTTTAACCGGTGGTTACGCGACACAAGAGAGTGCATTTTCATTCATTCATTCATTTATTCAGCCATTGTGCAATAAATTCTTCAATTGCGACAACACCTGAAGACAGGGCCAAGGGCAGGACATAGCTCGGGTTAAAATAAGGCGGCTAGGAGGCACAACACACTGTGCAAATAAACGTCGTCCGTTCGCCCCCGAGGTGAATGAGGTTCGGCCAGTAAGCACCGAGAGATATTCACATAACGAACATACAAACATTCACAGACCCAACCGATAAAATGTCTTCCTCGGACGAGTCTTCTTCGTCTACCAACAAGGTTACCTCTACCACCCGAGTGACAGCAACTGTGCAGACACGTACTGTCAGCTCGAACCACTCATCGAAACCAAGTAGTGGCTCCGGTGCAACTCCGCGCACGCACCGGCACAAATCAAGCCAGTCTCGAAACTCCATCATATACGCAGTCGCCGGGGACAACAATGGCAGCGATGGTGATCTTGCCAAGAAGGGCAGTGGTGAGGTTGGGAAAGAAGGATTCGAGGCGACGTATTACAGCTTCCCGCCGCTTGAGAAAGAGTGGGCTATGAAGTTCTGGGGATCGAAGAAGGGTGACGGGAAGTGAGGGTGAATGGATGGGTGCACGATGACGGAGCTACGACGGTCGCAATTCAACGAGCCGCAGTGTTTTTTTTGGGGGGGAGTTGATTGGCCGATGTCGACATCGAAAACGAGTTACAACAAGGGTGATACGATGGATGAAAGTAAGAGGTGGAAACAGAAGGATGGTGGTCTAGCGAAGCCGTGGGTACCCATCGTGCGCGCTGGCCAGGTGCCCGAAGAAGTCAGGAGGCGTAGGAACGGACGAGATGGAAGTCACGGGCGACGGGGTTACTTCTGTTGGAGGGAAGGACGTGAGAGGAGGATAGTCACCCGGTCGAGCAAGCGGTCGCGGTGTTCTAGGTGGTTGACGAAGCCGAGTTGAGCGGGAGGCGAGGCTGATGATACCCCCCCCTGAGCGTTGCGGGAAAAGAATGAAAATGAGTATATGAAGTCTGGAACAAAATACCCCTAAGTAATTGACGGTAGTAGCTGGCTTTGAGATTTTTTTGGAGTTGAAAAGAAACGTGCGGGATGGTCCTGCTGTTAGAGTCGGATAGACGTGTAGGATATTTGGTTTTCTTCTTGTAATAATAGGCTACTGGTAGTCGTCAAACCGGGCATAGAAATAGACCGATCACTTCGAACACTATTACTGCTAGTCGTCGCAAGGGATACTTCCAATGGATAGTAAGATGGGCTGGGTTTACGAACGACCTCCATGATACCTCCGTTTTCCCAAAAGTCTGGATCCAGCAACCACTAGATTTCAGTATGGTCTGTATCTAGACTTCTAGCAATACGAAGGTAGTGACGGATGAATACTGAGCAACATCCTATAGTATCCCCTTCCTTAGTTTAGCAAAGGTGGATCCATGTCAACGCTGCTTCAAGGGGACAATCTTGTGACTATAGCGGGCCAAGTCGGAAGCTTGCGTATCTCAATTCCCAGACCTCGATTGCTAAATCATGAAGTATTTTTCCATATTAGGCAGGTAGGCTGACATAAGCGAGCGCAGCACTAAAACATTGAGCGAAGAATCCGTCAAAATTCATGTGAGCAATCACCCTTGAGTCATAGAGTAGGTGCGAAATCGGTAGCCGCTGGAGACTTTGATAACGTTGCGACTTTGTTGATTGAGCTTGATATGTTAGCCCTTGTGTCCATTCTACCTCGAATCCGGTTGTAGGGACATGCTCAACTTTCCTGCTCTACAAGCTGAACGGAATTCTATTCTGAACTGTCTGCAAGTAAACAGACTTTTGACACGATCACACGCTCGATCCAACGCGTCTCAACTACCCCGCCAGAGCCGCAGTGCCCCTCAACCCCACCATCGCTGTGAGAGAAAATTCCATTCGCGCACCGCGAGGCCTGCAACGCGAATACCGCCTACTGTGACAAGGCAAACCATTCCCTGCCAGGCCTCGCATCGAAACTCCTATTCGTTCACCCCGACGGTCAGGTCTATTGCGAAGATGGCTAGTGATACTTCCTTCGACAGGTTCACGGAGCAATTCAAGGACTTGCCTCTCCTTGACCGATACCCTAATTGCTTCCCCGACATTAACCCTGTAGACAGTTATCGCGCGCACGTCACATCAATACTCCACGATATCACGGGTGTTGAGAAACACATTGTCTACCCTGCGCTGCAATGGACTCAAGGGTTGGACAAAGGTGACATGGTGCTAGCCGTGCCCGCCCTTCGAGTGAAAGGCAAGCCAGACGAGCTCGGAAAACAATGGCTGGAGAAATGGCCTGGGTCGCCCCTTGTTGAGAAGCCGATCCAGAATGGCCCCTTCCTTCAATTTTACTTCAAACCCGAACCACTCAAAAAGATGCTTATCCCCATGGCACAGTCCCTCCGTGAACAATTCGGGAACAACAAGGCGAACGGGTTGAAAGATCAAAATGATCCATCCCAGGGCAACAAGCGCATCGTCATCGAGTTCTCCTCCCCAAATATCGCAAAGCCTTTTCATGCCGGCCACTTACGAAGTACCATTATTGGTGGCTTCCTGGCCAATCTCTACGCAGCCGTTGGATGGGATGTTATTCGCATCAACTACCTTGGCGACTGGGGCAAGCAGTATGGCCTCTTGGCCTTAGGTTTCTCCAAGTATGGAAGTGAGGAAGATCTGGAGAAGGACCCCATCAACCACCTTTTCAAGGTTTATGTCGAGATCAACCGAGATGTAGCGAATGAGACGGAAGAAGCAGACAAGCTTAAGAAGGAGGGCAAGGAGGCCGAGGCACAGAAAATCCTCGATGACGGTTTGGATGAGCAAGCTCGGCGACATTTTCTGCTAATGACACAGGGTGACGAAGCGTCTCTGGCTCTATGGAAAAGGTTCCGCGATCTCAGCATCACTCGTTACATGCAAACCTATGCCCGACTTAACATTCACTTCGATGAATATTCTGGTGAAAGCAAAGTTTCGGAGACAGATATGCAAGAGGCGGCAGAAAAGATGAAGCAAATGGGGCTAGCTGAAGAGGATAATGGCGCGCTCATAATCGATTATACCAAACATATCCCTGGGAAAGCAGGCAAGTCGCTTGGCAAGGCCGTGTTGCGGAAAAAGGATGGAACGGCACTCTACCTCACCCGAGACATCAGCGAGCTCTTGAACCGACATGAAAAGTACAAGTTTGATCAGATGATCTACGTGATTGCATCGGCCCAAGATCTTCATGTCAAACAATTTTTCAAAGTGATAGAGATGATGGGGCACAAGGACATTGCCGCAAAATGCCAACATATCAACTTTGGCTTGGTTCTGGGCATGAGCACCCGGAAGGGCACCGTCAAATTCTTAGATGATATCTTGGCCGCAGTCGGCGAACATATGCACGACGTGATGCGCCGTAACGCGACCAAGTATGAGCAGGTTGCGAACCCCGACGCTGTCGCTGATACATTGGGCATCAGCAGTGTGATGGTCCAAGACATGTCGGGGAAACGGTAAGGTCGATTTCATTTCCGTATTGCCCTGACATGTATTTGTCTTCCCTCGAGGCAGAGAAATCCTCAAGCCAGCGAGATTTACACCAAAATACGGAGCACGGTGCAAACATCTGCGGGTTGAAGATTCTGCACCTGGTCCCTTGTTTTTACGAGAATGAAATGGCTGATGTGATACAGGATTAATAATTATGAGTTCAACATGGAGACCATGACATCTTTCGAGGGTGATACTGGTCCCTATCTCCAATATGCTCACGCACGACTAAATTCGATCTCCAGGAAAGCCGAGCTCTCGAAGGAAGAACTCGCCTCTGCCGACCTATCCCTACTCACTGAACCCCAAGCAATCAACCTAGTGCGAGTTCTCGCACAATGGCCCGATGTTGTTCAGAACACACTCAAAACCTTGGAGCCTACGACCGTTCTGACCTACCTCTTCAAGATGACACATGCTCTGAGCTCAAGCTACGATCATCTCCAGATTGTCGGGAGCGAACCTGAATTAAAGAAAGCCCGTATGGTGCTGTATGACACGGCTGGGATAGTGCTGCGGAATGGCATGCGCCTACTTGGACTGTCTCCAGTTGACAGGTGAGTTTATCCGTCCCTGCGCAATGAGGAGCTAGTCAGGCTAACGCCCTGCTATAGGATGTGATGGCCCGCTGCGGATGATGCAAACGGGCGTGCCAGGACACAACTCGCCGAGATTATCACCAAATTCTATCTACCCGCCGGAAATTTTCTAAGGGCGGAGAGTTCAGGGGCACATCGGAATCCGAATCGGATCCGAGGCAAGGGAACTCTAGCAGCACATGTTGATGCATCGCAAGGTTTCGGGCACGTTCATAAGGTTGATTCAGCCGCCTGCTTCCTCATAGGAAGTTGAACCAGTTCTCACCAAACAAAGGTAGTTGGTTCACTATGAGCTTGTCATTAAGGTAGTAAAAAGAGGCTTAGAATGAAACAAAACTGAGTAAAATGTAAAAATAACCGTGCTCCTGGTGACCTAACACCCAGTCATACGAAATCATGGCACGGAATCCGCTGTGGAGGAGAACCGCAGCTTAGGTTTTCACAATATTGGCCTGACATCGGCTCCTTCCCTTGTAGACACCTGCCAGCAAAGAGTTTTCCCAATCCCTTTTACCTGTGCTCTAATCTTGTGTTTGTCATCGTCACATCTATCGAATTAGAATTGAACATCCCACGCTCGTAAAGACTGGCAGCGACTACGTACGAAGGGAAAATCTGGAATCTCGGGGCCGTGGCAGAGGGCTCGGACGCTTGGGCTGGGTATAGACTTTGTAGAAATGCAGGACGGCAGAACAAGGTTACAGAGCTTGCTTGTGACACTGTGTACTGTGGTAGTCCCTCTGGCGAATCTAGGTCTCCAGAGGAATTCATGTCGGTTAATGCACCGCTTCATGTCGATCTTGAGTGCGGTCGAAAAAGAGCATTTAGCCCTAGTTGTGAACCGTGAATTGGGTTCTTTTAGGGGGAGAGATTTTATACGGTGTTCAGAGTCTGATCAATACTAGTGGTTTACGCTTAGTCTGCAATACTTTGTCCATGTGTCAGCCCAGTGTATTTGCTTCCCAATTCGTCCACAAGTCTTATCAACTTTAGGATAGCTAGTACCGGTGCCGGTACAAGAGTACGGTCCGATGTTTCGGCCGAGACGAGTAGGCTCTTGCTCTACCAGTCAGGCGGGGAAAAAATTGAACAAGAGACAGCTACAATATTGTGCGGTCGCATTTACATCTAGCTTAGAGATTCTGCCGACCGCTAGGTCGCATTCCCCTTATTCCGGCTAGAAATCACGGGTACCAAGTCTTACCACCCAGAAACAGGTGCTGCTGCTGCCATGGTGAAGCTAACTGGCACAGATCGGTGCCGGTCGGTATTGCCAGCTTCGGCCCGACGGCTATGGGCATTCCGACCCCGCACGGGCCCGAAGCTCTGTCCGTTTCCGGGACATTCCGGTGCGCTGGTAACGCGCTAAAACATGTGGGGGCGACGTACTTCGTACTTTGCCAGTAATGCGGTACTGACCCGAGATTTGGCTGTCATCTAGTCGACGAACGGACGCTCGAGCACTTGTCAGTAGTGACTGCTACGCGTCCAGAGGTCCCAGCGCAGTCCTAGCGCGCTCAGAATCAAGCTGTGGGAGCATTTCCCCTAAACTTGGTGTCGTACGTTTGGTTCGATGTATTCCAATGCTTCAGGTTTAGGGACATACTTTTTTGCAGTAATCCAGGGGAGGGGGTGCTTCGGATCCCAGGTCTCAGTCTGCGGGTTGGCTGATGGAGAAAAATGCATTCTGCTTGCTATTATTAGCCAGGTGGACTTATCTCCTCAAGCGCCGCAAGTGTATCGCGGCCAGTGCGCAGGGGCGAGTGGGTCAAAAGTTGACTGGGGTCTGTTCAGCTTGGTATCTCTACTTCTGGCACACTACAGTTGAACGTGTTGGGGCACGTTTTTTGTCACTGCACGCAAGCTGAGCTAGATGTGGGGGCCTATGGTTGACAATTTTCCACTGCTCTGTCCTAATTTTGCACTCGAATAACTTGTAGCGCCAAACAGATATCGAGAATCTGTGGAGCAGGATTGAAGACGTGCCTTCTAGCTATCGACGCATCCAGTTTTCACCGCAAAAAGTTGAGATTTAATGGAGATATCGTATTTTCCGTACCGTTGGATGTTAATTGATTAACTTACCAGTTGCGACACGTCAAAACCCTTCCACAGGTCCTGTGTACACCTCTCTTACGTCACGCCGTTTTCTGTGACAGAATCCAGCCAATCTGCAGCCTTTTTGAAAACGCACTGGCCGCGATACACTTGCGGCGCTTAAGGAGATAAGATAAAGTCGCCTAGTATTTCACACACAATAAATGGAAACTACTCCATGTAACATTAGGCACTTGTTAGCAGTTATCGTTCCGAATCACCATCCACTGGTCTCGAGACGTTTATGTAAAAAAGTAGGCAAGGTTTTAAGTACTCTCGCATCTTCAACTTCACAATGAGATGAGGCATCTTTGCCTGTAAATACGAACTATTGGATATTGGGGTTCACGGGAGGTTTTTTCTAACGCGCAGTTCAACGCGCAGTTCACCGCGAGCTTTGCTCTCAATAAAAGACATCTCACGCCTACCATCTCCACCATTACTGATGCACGTAATCGATAAGCACGAAGTAATTCAAGCAAATGCCTTGAATGACACTATATACTTCGAGTATTGTACAATCTCTTCTGACGTGTATGTTGGTATATGAATACTTATTTTGCAAACTCCTTGCGATCCAAAGTCCAAATCCTATCACTCCATATCTTCGCGTCATTCCAGGGGCTTCGCCAGGCTTCCCAACCTTAGCCCGCTAACAGTATACGCCACATCGCGTATGATCGAGGATTACTGCAAGCTCCGTTGAATAATCTGGAATCATGCTTTACGGGCCGTAGAGTTTGCTTGATTTACATACTTTAACACTGCCGTTAGCGGAAGGGAATTTTCTCCCACGCTGACCCTACGACTTTTGTTCCATGGACCTAACGCAGTACCGGTGCTATGTATTTACCCTAGCAAAACGGACTGCGAAATCTGGTTTCACGTATGTACGTATTCCTCAAACAAACGCTATCCTTATCTAAGCATGCAGTCGATTTCGCTCCCACTAAACCTGGGCAATTGCCAAAGGGACTATAGTTCTCTGAGAAATCAGTGCAAATCGGGCCCATTACTTGAACGCTTGGTAGCTTCCCAAGGTCTTCTCCTTACGCTGTGTTCGACTGGATTTGGTTGCTTGATGGATTAAGCCTCCAGGTGCTAGCTAGGGGTGCAGTGGGCTCCTTCGAATTGGTGAATGAAACTTATATAATCTGTAGAGAGTAGGGAAAGCTAAAAGCCATGTTTCTGCTGGTGTCACGTGCATCGTGTGTTAAACATTACTAACACCGGTAACGCATGTCCTAACCTTAGAACGGTCCTAAGGACTGAAGCGCATCGTGCCCCGATCCGTCTTCAACACCACGGAGAGGGACATATTTTTTTCAGTCGGAGAACCAATATGACTTTAATAAGCGTCTGATTTGTGGGATTTATATTGGAGATTTAAGGAGATCGAACGAGGTGACGGCCTGTGGGCGTTAGCCATGTTTTCTTGACTGGGCCGAGATCAGACTACTGGTTTAGAAAGGCGCACTCAATTTCTGCGACCGGATATTCACTACGAGTTGGAAGACCTGCAGACTCAACATCGTTGACATGAGATTTCTGGGGCATACAGAGAGGAAATTATGATTTTGTCAATGCCAATTGCTTACGTCTCCAATTTGTGGATTCTAGGAGGTGTTCATCTGGCACACCAAAGGGGGCCACGTAGACCAAACCATGATAGCCATAATAGAGTCGAGCACCGACATTTTTGATATTCAGTCCGCGAAATCCGTTATTTGGGGTACTGAGAGCGCATTTTTTCTTTTCGGCTGGTCTTAAGGTTACCTCTTCTACCCTTAATCAAAATGCAGAAATTCTCATTAGAAATTATCCTGCTCTTGAATTTTACGTCATTCCTCGTTGTATTCATATTTCTCCGTGGCCGACTTGGCACATGCGAGGCCGCTCCTTCGAAAACTTTCTGAAATATACAGTGTCCCGGCGCATCATTCTCCGGCACTCTGCTTATCTTTTCGCATTCATGTGCTTCTGATTTGGCTGTTTCAGCGTCTTCTGCTGGTTTAGTTTCGTTCTCTTTCCTCATAGGGGCGACTTGGTCAAGATAAACGACCAAGATCGGTGCTACATTCAAGCGTGGTGAATCCATCCGACTACGGAGGCGAACGACTGGGTGGACTTGTACTGGTATAGTTCTACCACGGTGGAGACATTTCGATCAGTCTGGTGTGAGGTCTCGACACCATTCTGGCAGCCATCGATAGTCATCAACGCAGATAACATGGCCATGGGACCGGCGTTGGTCTTTGTCGCCTTGGCCATATACATTTTCTACCAATGGCGGCAAAGGAATGGAATACCGGCTGGTGCCAAGCCACTGCCTGGACCTAAAGGCATGTTGTTTTTTCATGATCCTCCATTGTTCGTTTGGCTTCTAACTGAAGCGCAGGCATACCATATATTGGTAGAGTGCACGACGTTCCAGTCGAAAAGTCCTGGATCAAGTTTTACGAGTGGAGCAAGGAGTTTGGCCCGATTTATCAACAAACCATCTTCGGCTCAGTTCATGTGTGGATTTCTTCGGAGAAGATTGCCCATGACTTGCTTTCCCGACGAGCCGTGATCTACTCAGACCGACCTCAGATTCCGAATCTACCAAACAATAGAACCAGTGGGGAGTACCTGGCTCTTCACGGGCGAAATGGTAGGTGATAAGATCGCATGTAGATCCCGCATCTTTAGAGACTGGATGATTATGAAACGGGAGGCAACCGACAATATTCTAACCAAAAGATTTAGAAACATGGAAACGTCAACGGAAGCTTGCTGCCCACCTCATGGCCACATCACACAGCGCTTCACTCCACGAATACCCATCCAAAGAACGAGATCGGTTCCTTCACCTTATTTTTCAGGACCCTTCTCAATATCGTGAGTACATTGAACAGTTTACGAGTAGGACAGTTTCGCGACTTTGCTGGGGCAACACACATCCGGCGCAGACACTGCGCAAGACTACGTTTGGCCTACTCGAAACAATTTCCCCATCCGGAGCTCTTCCAAACGTGGTTTCAATTCTGCAGCATCTACCCCGGTTTTTGTCACCCTGGCAGCAGAAGGAATACGCCCGTCACGAACTCGAGGCAAGCCTGTTTCATGGAAACGTGGCGAACGTGCATGAGCAACTTGAGAAGGGAGTCGCGGACCCAAGCTTCATACGCACCTTTATTGGCACGAAGAGCAAGCCCGAAGACAAGGCTACGTGGGGCGATGAACATGAGGCTTCCTATGTCGTGGGACAAATGGCGATTGCAGGCGCTTTGACTATCGGCTCCCCAATCCAAAGTTTCTTCCTTGCTATGTTGCATTATCCCGAATGGCAACAGAAACTACAGGATGAGATAGACGAGGTTTGCGGCGGTGCTTGCCCGGAATGGGAGGATCGGGAGAAGATGCCTTTGCTCAGGGCTGTTGTGAAAGAGGTGATTCGGTGGAGGCCGCCTGTACCGACTGGTGGGTTTTTCCCGCGATGTTCGAAAATTTCCTGACGGAAACTAAATGAGTGTTGTTTAGGCATTCCCCACGCAGTCGAGAAGGACGATGTGTATGAGGGCTACTTCATCCCGAAAGGCGCCACGATCCATGCTCTCGAGTGGTACGTTACTCTCTTTCTATTTCTACTTGAACCGGCACTGGCGTTTTCGGTTTCAAACAAGTTTGCTTTATATGTCTCACTTACTTCTTGCGCAGGGCTATAACTCGCGACGAGTCCACTTATCCAGATGCCGAAACGTTCAACCCAGGTCGCTGGCTGTCGCCCGAATATCCTACATATAGAGAGCCGCTGACGACATATCCTAGCCTAGTGGGATTTAGTCAGTTTGGTTACGGTAGACGTACGTGTCAGGGTGTGCCACTTGTTGACCAAGATCTGTTTTTGGCGATGGGCGGCTTAGCTTGGGCCTTCCGCTTGGCAAAGAAAAAGAGAGCGGATGGTAGCGAAGTACTGGTCCACTGGAACGATTTCACGCCCCTGCTAATTGCAAAGCCTGCACCGTTCGTTTTCGACGCTACGCCTCGGTCTGAGAAGATTAGGATCGAGCTGGTCGGCATGTGGCAGAGCGGAAAGGGTGAAGATGATGACGAGGTTGAGCGGGCGCAATTGATCCAAGACGAGAAGAGTGATGCGACTGTCGAAATCATGAGTCCCGAACGATTAGAATGCCAAGAAAGGCCCTGTATGCAATGGGAACGAGACGGAAAAGATGGGAAAGATATAAGTGGAGAGTTCTCTGCCCTTGTCAGGCTTATTTCTTGGTGCCGTGCGCACTTATAGGGGACAGAAATGGCGGTTCATTATGTAAGAACAAAGACATCAAGCGGCGTTGGTTTGTACAGACGATTGTTGATTTGCTTGCCTTTTTTCCTCGCTCCAACCTAACTTCGGTCAATTTAATAGAAACGCGGTTCAGAAGTTTCCAGAAATCATGGCAAATCTGATACCAGCTGGCCACTAATATAGGTTGCTATAATAACGCAGCGTTGGCACCGTTGTCTCATTTCAATTAGGTGCTCGTTCGCTGCGCAGTCGCTCATGAAGCTGAGTCGAAAGACTAGACCTGATCGATTGAGTTTTCGGTATAGCTTCCGATTGGAACTTTGGAAAAAGGTGCGGTCGTTGCCTGGATTATCAAGTAGGAGCTTCAACAGGAGTAGTGACGACCAAGAATACAAGGGCGAAGTCCTACCAAGTTTCGCCTATTGATAAGACTTGGACTATGAGATGAGAAATAGTGACCACATTGCCTCTCATGTCAAGCGAATCCTTTCTGTAATTTTGGATTGATTCTTTCACATTTCAAATTAATTACAATGTCTAACCCTTGTCCTTTTTATTTGGGCTCTCTTTACTTCCTTGGAATTTCTCGGAGGAGGACGTAATTTCCGTGTCGATGGCGGAATCTCGAGAGTTCATTAGATCTCTCTCATTAGCTGTCTCTGTCGTCGTTGCTTCATCCTCCCCATCTCGCTCATAAGTTTCACCCACCTGACCTCTCTCAACATCCCTATCTTCGTCAGCACCTGGTATCGCACAAGATGCAAAGGCAGCTCTGTCTGGTCTCAACTCTTCCGGCGCGGCGCTCATCAGTGTTTGTGTGCCCATCCCATGTCCGAAAGGCAAGCCGGTCCGCCAGCGCCCCCATTTCCCGATAGTGATGAGACTTGAGAGCCCCGATCTCAATTGACCCTTCTCCACACCCTCCCTAGTTCGAGCCTTCGCCTTCCGGCGATGCTTTCTGCCCACATAGGGACCCCAAACCCAAAATGCGGGCCAGGTAAGTGGGCTCAGGATGGGAGCTGTGACGGCTAGCAACGCGGCTAAAGTTTCTCGGTAACCCCAAATGTTGACGTTGTTGACGCTGGGCTTTTCGCCAAGAGTGAGCACGGCGCGTACGATAGCCGCAACCATAACGAAGAGGCCGGAACAGAGCAGGAGAGATATCAAGATCCGACGTCCCCAGGAGACACGTAAATGCCAGAGTAGAGGAACTGGGATTGTGAGAATGGCAGCATCGGTCACGCAGTTGAGCACTGCAAGGGCGATGAAGTTCTGTGGGCGGAATATGCAGGCTTCTCTGGGGAGAGGCCAAACTCGCCAATTGGCCGAAAACCTGTTGTTTGTAAGTATTTGAGCACCAAATTTGAAGCCCATGTGTTTCATTTCCCTCTAATTATTCTTTGTGCTGTTTGGTAATTCATAACAACTTCGCTTCGTCTCTGCTAAGCCTTGATGAGGGGAACCCAGGGGACTTACGGTTGGCATGTCGTTGAGATTGTGATGACCAAAGCAAGCCAAGTCAATCCGCAAAACCAGAACAGGAGGTGCAATGTGCGATCCTTGGCTATACCTTCGGCAATACGTTTGTAGAAAAAGAGAATAGAGAACTTAAGGACCCCTGCTCACACCGACCTCCGTCAATTCATTGAACTATGAATAGTCAAGTCTGAAACTCATACTCAATCGCTAGAGAAAGGGCGGCAAAGGCACAGAGACGAGAAGAAAATAGTAAGATACGATAACGACTCACACATAAACGTAGGATATGTATACCAAGTCGCAAATTCTAAGCGGCTGCCAATCGTCAAAATGCGTATATCTTCATCACTTAGCGTCTTGGCCTGATCCGCCGTAACATCGATATTGCTGCCGCTGTAGTACGTAAAATAACCCAGAAACGAATCGGCTGTCCACAGGAGAAGAGCCTAGTATTTACCCAAACAAGCCTGATCAGTTCATAACCACTAGAAATGAAGGAAATGGGAAAGAGCGAAGTTTGCCAGCATACCAACACAGACAAATAGTCATCCCCCTTAAATCCAGCGAACCCAACCACACGAATGCGAACCGCCCATCGCAAGAATATTACCAATACGCCGACGCAGTACTCGATCTACAAGCAGAGGACGCTTTCGTCAGTCTCTCTCATTTCCCGTCTCTTTGGTATGATTCTATCGGCCTGAACCAATGGAGTATAGCACTGAAGGCGTTGTTTGGCTATTGTATGTGTCCATTTTCAGGCAGGGGCCACTTGCCAATACTTCAGCGATGTAGCCATCTTTTTTCTCGAGTGTTACCTCAGAACTCGGCTGGAGGACAGCGCGTGAGAACAGTTCATGTGGCATATCCGAAGGAATGACTGCCACGATGGACATGAATGTGTTAGGTGGGGAGCAAGACACATGAATAAAAGTCGTAATGAGTACTTGAACCACAGATGTTGTAGTCATGGAAAACATACTAGCCATATACAGCTATATAAAGATAGCACATATAGGTCACGGCGGTTGTGACTGCTACCGAGCAAACCAAGGATAAGGTTCGCATCAGAGATTAGCTAGACCCCCGATCCAATCTACAGAGCCGTCTATTGGGGAAGTCATGATAAAATCGATCGATCATTTGATCCATGCTCCTACCATGGGTCCTCCGGGTGCATGTCTAGTCAGTGGTCAAAATCAGATGATAGGAAGATGTAGCGCACGCGGAGAAAGCAGCCGGTAAGCTTCATCAAGCCACAGATAGGAGCTGTTAGATAACGGGAGAGATTTCTAGCCACGACTCAAGTATTTTAGATCTTCAGTTGGCAAAAGAGGGGCACTGAGATAGACAATGAAACGATCCTGGTAGGAAACCGAGAATCGTTGATAAGGAAGAAATCGTTATAGTCGTGGGGGTTTTGTGGGGGCACAATAGCTAGCTGCTACAAAGTGGGGAACATTGATCGTCCCGTATGCTATGAGTCTGCAAGTTGGGTCTACCAACTACAAAATCTGCGTAGTTTCACTATTAGTCGTGGATCAATGCGTTTCTAAGCTGAACGGAACGTTTACCTCTTACTCGACTAGCACACCTGGATGTCTAGCATCAGGGATCGAGGACGGTGTGTTTCTTTCTTGTCCTTTGAAAAGTCAAGATGGACGGAACTATCAAAATCGGGATGAATTCGGCATCACCCCCCTTCCAAATTATTACCTATTTACAGATATAGACATACACGAGGAAGAAAATCATCGTTTCCCTTGCACACCGACGCATCTACCCGACACGTTATCTCAAGAGCTAACCGTGTCTGCCCCGAAGTGCAACACACCCCGTAGTGCAACGTCTTCCCGGGCAAACTGCTAGGAAAACCACCCTATCAATTAACAGCAAACTGGACTACTAAAGCTTTCTATTGGTATATTCTATATCTTCTTTGACTGAGCAGGCCTTCCACAAATTTCTGTGCTTGATTTACCTGGGATTGCCAATTTGGTGGGTGTGGAGCACTCTCCATCTCATATTTACGGCTTTACGCACCCATTGTCTGCCCCACTTAAGCTGCAAAGACATCACAATTTCCTAGACTCGGGCCTGAAAACCTTCCTCCTCATTGAAAGTCTTATAACTACGGCGAATAGAGCTCAGCTGACATGGATTCTTCACAATCTACTTGGAATTAGCCAGAGATTCACACCAGCTAGTTTTTATTTATATTAGGGCAGTGTGCATGGAGGAATCAAAGGCAGAAGCCAGCCTTTTCAAAGGACACCATCGGGTTTGGCAGTAAATCACAGACATTTAAAACCTGCACCACAACTTAATATCTGACCAAAATCGATTGAAACTTAGTTCAATAGATAGAGAATTGAGCAGAGGTTACAGGAATATCATTTTTTTCTCTCCTACTGTGATATGTGTTAGCATGCTGTAAGCAGAAAATCCAGAAAATGATTTGCATAGGTAATCTGCTAATCATTGCACTACGGGGTGTGTTGCACTTCGGGGCAGACACGGTTAGTAACCCCATCTAGACTCCCTTCAGAAAACCTGTGGCAGGTGCTGCCGGGAGCGAAACTCTAGAATAGATATGTTGGTTTGACTCTCTACGGTCGTCCCAATTTTGAGCAATCGAGATAAGTTAAACAGAGTTTGACAGCTGATAATGCGCATGGGGCGTTCTTCGATGATCCCAGTAGCCATGGGACAAGGGGAAATGAACTTTAGGTTGATGTTGAATGAAAGCTTACTTTGCCGCCGCCCATGTCGTTTAGTCTGACGCGCAAAATACGCTCATTTCGATAAGCTTCTAGGGAGCTTGGTACATCTTGAAGTGCTGGAACCCTTTTAGCTAGCCGATAGACCGCGACGCCAACGTCTAAGTACTCATGGGATTTATCTTGCCCAATTTCGACCTACTGTCGCTATGCCCTTGTTGTCCCACTAATTAGGTCCCTTTCCTTTCTTGTCATGCCACGTCCAATCCGCGTCTTCTTGAATCTCGGGCTCCTCGATTTCGCGCCTGGCCTCTTTCTTCTCCCGCCAGTCCACCCCAGCAAATTTGCGGTCCCTCTCTCCAACCACACTGTCGAAATCTTTCATCTGCCCTTCCGCCGTGAAGCTCGTCATCAACTTCGGTTCCCCAAGTGGCAGCTCGTCGCCGCGGTCCGTCTGCCATAGATGGTACACTTTGCCATACAACGTGATTACTTCGCGCATCTCAGCCGTCTCGGCCTTCTCCCACGCCGCCTTCGTCACTTGCGAATGTGCGGCCATTTGGCACGGCATGATCAGCATGCCCGACTTGACCTCAAAGACGTGGCTGTGCCAAAGGTGACGCTCGTCTTGGGGGAGGGTGTTATAGAGGCGAGGTGTGATCATGTACTCGATCCCAATAAGGCGAGCGTTGGGGCCGGGGCCATCGTAGAGGATGCATTGCCGGAATTCTGTGTAAGTTTTAGCACAGCACGTTGAGCGCCATTGTAACGACTCCATACTGCCGAGGCTAGTACGAATTCGTTATTTTCATTTATGACAGCTGGTTTCGAAAATCCATCCTACATAATACGGGGGCAACGCACCAGGAGTCACATGCGAGCAATAATGGTTTGCTTCCACAAACCGGTTCGGATCATCCGCATAGGCGTGGAAGGCATTGAGATGGGCACAGATTTGCTTTACCGGAGCAAGGTTCTGAGAGTTTCCGTGAGTAAAAAACCAAAATTTGGAAAGGGTCGGAGTCGCCATACTTGAACTAGACCAGCTGCTGTTTCGAGAACCTTGTCCTTTGTGGGAACGAGGTCTCCAGTTGTGTGGTCTGCTGCGTCAGAGGACATGATGATTGCTGCGTAATGTTAAAACCAATAATACGATTAATCCAGAGAGTGAGCAAAGAAACAATACGAGAGATCATGCCAGTTCTTCGTATGATTACAAAGTAAGCCGTGATGAACTCCCTGGCGTTACAAAATGGGTAAGCGGTGATTTATATAGGCCATTCATAGTATAATTTGTGTAACATGGATGCCTCGCAAAATACGGGACGATGCTGCAATATCTACGTCAAAAAAACAGGAAACTTGGAAGGCGCTTGCGTAATCGCCGATGTCGTGCAATGCTCCGCGGTGATGCGCACGCCATGTCCTAGTTGCCGACAAGTTTTCATTCACTAATTGTAGCCGAAAATGAGCTGTCGGCGACGATCCAAGTTGTCGGCGAGGATGGAATGTTTGATATTGCCGGGACTTGTCGTCTAATTAGGTGCCCAAGTAGCAACATGTTACAGAATACTCTCCAGTGCTAATTTTCTACGGCTTATAAATGATGAACACGAATGTCGGCCCTCAACTTAGGGTTCGTATCCAATTCACTTCATGCTACATAAACTGTTCAGGTATGAAACGAATTGAATCCAAATTTACTTACGCAATGATATAAGTATCATAGAAGTGCCTCCTATCACCGGCCCTTATCATTATCCAAGCGGCTCGTTTAACTTGCTCCGTGAGCCTTTGTATGACGCCTTTCCGCATTGTGCCGCCGCATCAGCCGAGCAAACCGTTGGATAATTTTTTTCAAATAGTTAACCACGGTTAGGGGTAGAATGCGAGCATGCAAAGACCCGAACGCTGAAATAATCCATTATTTGTGTATGTTGTGTACTGTAGGCAAGTGCGCCCTCACTACAGTAATAGCATCATCATTGCGCTACATCACCATGTACGTACAGAACAGTTGGTATGGTTGATCAGTCACATTTCGCTGTTCAGGACTGCTATGATACACAGTATGCCATCGAACAAGGAACCATAGGACAGCTTCCCCAGGATGATCTACATTATTGCTTCGCGCTCTACAACGTAACGGTACTATATAATCTAATTTCATTAACTCGCCCTTCGACTCAGGATTCGTGTTCGACTCAATTCACGCGATCTAAAATGGGCGTCCATGAATGAACTACCGGTAAAACTACCTAAATTGTTAATCGATCCGTCTGTTCGTACTCATGAGAAGCCCTAGTTCTTGGGGTTCTCTCTCGTTCGACGTTCGGAAGGGCTGTCAAGCACGCATACTTTGCGAGAACTACGAAACGCACTGTAGGCTGGTGAGTTCAGAGCTTCAATGCCTCAACGCTCAAGAAATGGGTTTCAGGCAAGACTCAGGGCATGATCCGATTCCCTAACTTTACTGTATTTCAACTTGAGTGGTATGTGTGAGCAACATTCTGAAATCGGCAACCCCTGCCGAAGCTCTAATCGGCGACCCCCGCCATCACATAGTTTTGCGATAGTGCCTTGCAAATCCAATTCGACTCTTGTGATTCGGTGATTTTTGCAATGGGACCTTTTCTAAATAGTTTCCAAATTTCGGTTCTATTGTTAAGCCAGTTCAACGAGATGCTGAACTTGTCATAACGGACTTAATACTATGTAACATCACGTGTTGCCGCTTTCAAACTGCCATTCACGTCGTTGCAACCTTGCTGCCGGCAACAGCCGAAGATGCTGTACTTAGAATACGGTAGGATTAGTGGATACTGTAGATGGATGTTGAAACCAACAGACACGACATGATTCAAAGCAACACCTACCTAAAGCGCGAAATATGTGAACCAATCGATTGTTACGAGGTCAATTGATGACCGCTTCATCTGCCCAGCGCAACGAAGAATCGTCGCCTTGTATTTGGATTGTTCAATTGCTTCGAGAAGTAAAGAGTACGGAGTAACAACGAGGTCGCTGACAATTCCTTCCCTCGTATCACACCACGGTGTTACTGAACTGCGACCAGAAAGTGGTCTCTCGCGAGCTCATAGATCAAGGTTCACCTGTCCATTGAATTCGACTGGATCCAAGAAAGGCCAATACTAAACATGACGACTCCGCGTCACGATCCCCCAGACCTTCAAGTCCGACTTCCGCTGGTGGGACAACAGGCGCATTCATCTTCACAGCACCGCCAACATCCTCATTCGGCAACTGGCGATCTCCCACCCATTTCGGCGCTGTTCTTGGTAGACTTTGACGTTAAGGCAGGATACACGGTCTCATGGAAACGATCCTCTTCCTCAAGTTTGGAACTGGAAGGCGTGGTGGAATACAAGTCATTGCCGTCAGGCCTTCATATGGTCCCCGATGATCTAGTCTATTTCGTTCATCCGGGCGGGTTCGCGGGGCTGAGCGCGTTCATAAATGCGCCCTGCGATGATGAGACGGCGCGAAATGCCCGCATGCTGGCTGTGGGTGTGCTGGTCCCGCTCAGCTATGGGAGACTAGGTCGAGCATGGCGTCATGCCGAGGGACTACAGAAATTGGCGGTTGGGCTAATTGACGATAGAGATACCACCACGTTGGAGAAATATTGGGAAGTACATGGGAAAGAGAATGAAGAGGAGGAGGAGGAAGGGGAGAGACAGGCAGCGTCGAGACAAAGGACGGCTTCCGACGGAACAGGCTTGCTCTCGGCGGGTCTGTTGTCATCGGGCTTACCACCTTCGGGTTCAGGCCACAAGCTGTCGACTCTTCATCCAGCGCGGAGTCTAAAGGCGCTGCTAGATACGTTAGGCCCTTTGATCTTTCCCGTTCATCGGGCGGCTTTGCTGCGGAAGCGGATACTAATATCATGCCATGCTCCCGTGGAACAAGTGTGCAATTTTGGTATGTTTCTCCACTTAATGGTGAAACTTGAAAATTAACATGCGTGCAGTTTATGATTTGTCCATACTCTCTAATATCCCGCTCTCAACTTATGAGAGTTTATCACCCCGTTGTGCCTGGCACCGGTTGAGACCTCTGTTCACTGTTGGGGTCCACGATATTCCTTTTTTGTTTGACTTATCCAAGACGGCGGATTATGATGGTTCGGGTTGGATTGCCTGCACAACAGACAGCATCTTAGCTAGCAAAGATACTCTATGGGACATGCTCATAACATTACCTCCTTCCCACGCCACAGCCGCAAAAGAGCATATCTGGCCTACTGTCCAGTGCTCCCACGGCACCATCATCAAAGCTACTCAACGCGATATGCGTCGTTTTCGCAATTTAAACATCGCTCTGTCACGTCTAACGACAACGGCAGCAGCAACATCCACCAGTGCCATGTCCTCCTCTTCTCACACACCCCGCCGTTCATCGTCACCTCCCTGTACGTCCACTTCCAGATCACCAATTCAAGATCTGCACCTAGAACCGGACAACATAGATAAACTAGTCGAGTCCCAGTCCTGGACAGCCCTCACTTATAACGGCTTCATGTGGTGGGCCACAGCTGGTGATTCCGCCCGCTCCGACGAGGCTGATGAATCTGCTCATGATGTCTCCCTGCTCGCTGACTTCCTCTCACCGGGCATGCCCAGCATGCCCGAGCCGAGTGACCCCAGTGCAACAACGGCCAGGGCCACGGGGCCACCGAACCGCGGACGCCGGACCTCCAGCTCCATGGCCAGTGGCAATCTGGGTCCTGACGACGAGTCCGTGACCGAACTTGCCCTGATCGCATATTTCCACCGCCTGACGTCGCAGCTCCTTACCAAGCTCGCCGAGGCGGTGAAGGAAAATTCACAGACCCAAAGCGAGTACAATGATGAGGATGAGGAGGACGAAGACCCAGATGACAGACGTATTTTAATTGAAGAGCCAGAGGGCGACGAAGAACAAGTGGCCTTGCTGCGTCGAAGACCGCGGAGACGAGACAACGAGGAAGCGCTGGACAGGGGTAATTCTCAGGACGATGTCGGCGAGGACGACGAAGAAGTGCTTATTGGAAGCGACGCGCTCAAGATGATGGGGCTAGACATGTGGAGCGAATCTGGTGCGGAGTTCTCGCGGGCGCTGGCTGAGGCATATTTGGGGAGGAAGGTTGTTGTAGAGGGCAAGGGCGTCGAGCTCTGTGGGGTCAAGGTTTGCTAAGGGTTCGCCGTGTTGTCTGAGTGAAAGCCTAAGCGAACGCATGCTTGCATGAGTAGGTATATCTGGTATTTGTATGCTGTGGGATAGGGGCTTTGCTTGCAGATCGTCTGTAGAGGGAGAGAAGAGGGCCTAGGGACTGTGTGGTAGTGGCTGCGTATGGTACTGTGGTGTATGCAAATCTAATGGGCCATTATGGTCCATCCTGGACACGAAAGCACAGAGAGGCTCACGTAACTAGGACATCGAAAAGAGCGGCAAACCACTTCAGCCTTTGAACTCTTGGTGACATTGTTTAGTGCTTCTTGAAAGATCGGCATATCCACGGATCCAACATTTTATGTTTCCCTCGTGCCCCAATACGGGCACAAGGATGAAATCAAGGTTACCATAGCCGTCATGATAGGTAGGAAGGTCGCTCACCATCCCGCCCATCTTCACTCAGCACGTATTTCCCAGTCCCTTCTCGTGCCGCGTACCAGTTGGCATCCCTTGGGAAGTCCTTACGACGTGATACCGATACCGCGTGGAGGACTTTCACTTCGGGGGGGGTCATGTCTCGTCCGAGTTACTACTGGCATCCTGCAGCCTTATCCTAAAGGCGGTGTAAAGAGGCATATTGTGAGATCAACCTGGTCCTGTGCACTGCACAGTGTGCAGTGTGCTGTGTATGTGTACACAGTAGCAAGGCTAATCGGAGAAATATTTGGCCTTCGCGCCGCGATATCCGCATGCCAGTGGTGTAGTGGCGTGGTGGAGCCGTTCAAACGCGATTTGGGGGACCACAAAAAGTTTTGGCCAAATGGACACGATTCACATTTGGCTGACAGGGCAGGTCAGTACAAGCCGAAAGGTATGAGCTGGCATTTCGCGTGTACAGAGTACTAGTTCCCGGTGATTAGGGCTGTAGTTTCTCCATGTACCCAGGACTTCATCAGCTGGAACTCCGACGTAGCGCATCACTCTTTTCCTTCCACTTTCACAGGCGTTGGCTAGGATCTTGACACCTCTTCCACAAAACCGCGGCGAACTGAGGAGAACAGAACAGAAGAGAACAGAGGAGAGCAGAGCAGATCAGCAAACGAATGACTGCTTTGCTGCCTTGTCTCCTTCTTTTCCTTGTGTGATGTGATACAGGTCAATTGTTGCATCCATAAATCAGCGTATCAATCCAAGATCTTAGCCAGTTAGACCGGCGACGGACGAAAGCTCCTCGTCGGGTCGCCGCCCACCATGTCGTCCGACTACTCGTACGACGAGGAGGGCCAGTTCTACCCATTCTTCATCTTCACGGTCTCAGCGATCATCGCCCTGCCACTGACCTACTCGGTGGCCCGTCCCAACCGCGATCCCGATGCGCTCGCGCCAGCAGTGGACAGTAACTTCCAGCCAGCCCACCATGACCTCATCCAGGCGCAGCGGCGAGCGCAGCGGCGCAAACAGCGCAAGATCAAGCGGGGCATCGCCATGATGTTTCTCTGGTCGCTGGCGGCGTTCATGCTTTACCTGATCCACACGACACAGCCGGTCGTCAACAAGATCTGGAATCCATACGATATCCTGGGCATCAGCGATTCGTCAACAGAGAAGCAGATCAAGTCGCACTACAAGCGGCTCTCGCTCAAGTTTCATCCCGACAAGATCCGACCGGATCCGGCCAAGAATGAGACAGTGGAATCGCTCAGTGATAAATATGTGGAGATTTCCAAGGCATACCAGGCCCTCACGGACGACGAGGTGCGCAACAATTATATCCAGTACGGTCATCCTGATGGCAAGCAGAGCTACAGTATTGGGATTGCTTTGCCCAAATTCATCGTGACGGATGGGAATGGCAAGTACGTGGTGCTGCTCTATGCACTACTCGTCGGCGTTCTGCTGCCTTATCTGGTGGGCAAGTGGTGGTATGGAACCCAGCGCATGTCCAAGGAAGGTGTGCTCATGGAGAGTGCCAACCGTTTGTTCCGCGAATATGCCGACGACCTCGACGATGGCTCTGTCATCGCCGCTCTCAGCACCGGGAAAGAGTTTGAAGATGTACTACGTGGAGTCAGGGCCAAATCTAACATAATTGATATCGAGTTCAAACTGCTGTCTCGTGGGACGGGGAATCTCTCCGCCAAGAACGACATGTCCATGAAGGAGCGAGAAAGATTGCAGAGCCTCGGTCCAAGTCTACGTCGCAAAGTTCTGGCTCTGCTGTGGTCTCACCTGTATCGCGTTGAACTTGAAAACAAGGACTTGAACCGCGCCAAGTACGCCGTGGCTCCCATTGCCCGCAGCCTCACCAATTCCTTCCTTGCTACTATGCTCGCCTACAACAAGCCCGCACCTGTTCTGGCTGTTTACCATGCCTCCCAACGACTAGTTCAAGCCGTCCCCCCCAAGGCCTCACAACTGCTCCAGCTCCCTTACTTCACTGCCAAGACCATCGATGCCGTTGATGGAGACTCCAGGACCCCCAAGACTCTCCAACAGTTCATGGAGATCCCGGCTGCTCAGCGTCGAGCTCTGATCACCGGCAAAGGTGGACTGTCGGAGCAGGAATACGACGAGGCTATGAAGGTTGCCAGTCAATTTCCGCTTTTGCGTGTAGAAAAGGCCTTTTTCAAGGTCGTTGGCGAAAAAGTCATTCCTCCTCAGTCGCTTGTCACACTTGTTGTCAAAGGTCGCTTCATTCCGCCCGGCTGCGAGAATGTTCCGCCGGCAACGGAGAAGGACTTCGAGGACAACGACGCCGCCGAGGATGACCTCAAGGCCCAGAAAGAGGAACAGAACAAGCCCAACTATCCATCCCAGACATTCGCCCCCTACTACGGCCGCACCCAATCGCCCAAGTGGCACATCTTTCTCACCGACAGCAAGCAGAATATGATGGCTGTGCCCCCCTTCCACTTCGCCAGCTTCGTCAAGCCCATCACCAAGCCCGACGGCAAGCCCACCTTCAATATGCAAGATCTCAAGTTGTCCTTCGTCGCACCCCCTTCGCCTGGTGACTACACCTTCGTTATGCATGTCATCTGCGACAGCTACGTCGGTCTTGACACCAAGATGGAAGTCACTCTTCACATAGATGACGTGAGCAAGGCTGCGGCCGTGACTGCCGAGGATGAGATCAGCGATCCTGATGAAGGTGAGTTTTGGTCTCTGTTCATGTGCTCATTGGGCGATATTTTGATTTCAAATAAGCAGTACAAACTAATCAATCCTCCCCTAACCAGATACCCTCGCCGGCCAAATGGAGGCCATGAAAGGTGGCAAAGTGAAGAAACGTAAATCAGATGAGGACGACGATGACGAGGACGACGATGACGAAGAAGACGAGAGCGGGACGGACGAGGACGACGACACGAGCGCCACGAATACCGACACCGAAGACGAGTCTTGAATCGACATCCAACATCGCAGTGTCGCTAACGGGAATACTGATCAGGACGGATAGGGATAGACACCTGGGCGGCATGAGCCGAAATACGCGACTGTCTTGGAAGAAATTTCTTGTACACGCAAATATAGAACATGCAAGCTCTACCGCGCTTATGACCTGACTTGTCTACTATGACTAGGCGGCCTTCTTCAGATTAACGCGTGCAGAACTGCACTGGAAAAGAAAGGAAAACAGGCATAAACTTCGACACAAGCGCTAGTGTTATATTGTTTCTGTCTGGTTGAGTCGTGTCGTGCTGTGTATATTAGTGTCTGCCTCGATGTTTGCCCAGATGCGGGGTTGCACTTCCCCTTTTATGGGAGAGCCCGGGCCAACGGCAGATGCATGCATAGAAATGGAGTTGGCGGCGTTGGATTGTGAAATGGAAACGGAAACGCCTAATAATCTCTACTGTGCACCCTCCCCCCTTTCGTGTGCATCAACGATGTGAAATGAATGTCTATGGCTCTGCTATTAAATTCTCAAGCTACGGTATAGATAGTAGCTACATACAAGGCCGGTCGGTATTCGCTATTTACTGAAACGGGCCTGCTGGTCGAACCTATCATAGGAAATGCCCACTTATTCACGCGTCTATCTTGCCTCTTTTCTAACCCTCTTTCTTCCTCTCCGCTGGGAGACTTCTCTCACCGTGCCTGAGACGGTACATCGCAAGTCTCACGGCAGCGTCGTGTTTCTCAAGAGCCTCTTGACTGGGAACGTGTGGTCTGGGAGCTCGCGGTTCGGGAGCTTGTGGTCCTGGGGTATTCGCATTTCGCTCAGAAGGATGTCGTGGAGGAGCCAGTCCCTGAAGACCCCGTATACTTTTATCAGGGTTTATTTCACGCTGGCGCAAAATCTTCAATACTGTATTCAATTTTCTTGCCTCGGGGGAGTCTTCAAATGTAGCAGAGGTGTGTAGTTGACGGCTCAACAGAAGCATGGAAATAAAGTTCTGTCACACGGAGTTAGCATGCACTCTCAAGAGATGAGGGGAGTGAATGGGGAAGGGATTCCGATTAGGCCAGTGTGAGAATGAGAGGATAGGGGATTACCCATTTGCCATTCTCCTGTTTTTCTCCTATCGAGACCCGTTCTTTGTATCGTTCGCGTAGCGCTTCTATTCTTGCGGCTAATTCCTCTTACCAGGACTGGAGTTGAGGTATCTTATCCTCCTTCTCCTCGGCTGGAAATCCTAGCCAGGGACTGCCGTTCTCCCTGCGTCTCTCGAGTATTTTTTCCAGTCTGGCCTTCCTCTCTTCATATTCTCTAAAATGCTCCGCTTGAATCTTTTGATAATCTTCTACCCTCTCCTCGAACTTCTTAAAGAATTTTTTTATGTTGTAGCTGTGGGTGTAGAGCCTCTCGCTAGTATCATCACCTGCGTGGGTAGAAATATGCCAGCCCCCTTCAGTTTTTTCATGCGCGACTTTGTCTTTGTACTCAACTAGTGATAAATAACGTGTCTCGACGTCTTTCATTATTGACTTAGACGTGCATTAGCCAAAAGAATGTTCCTGCGCGTTGGACTCGTGGGTAGAGCCTGCTTCTTACCTGCATCCGTTCCCGTTCGATTATCATGATAGCGGTATCGAACTCCGGTTTAGTCTCCGGTTTAGACTCCGGGTCCGAAAAGTCCCCAGCCGATCTTGAAGTTGTCTTGCCCAATTCCAACGGCTTTACAACCGGATGCGACGAAGTAGAGGCATGTTCAGAAGATCCGGCTGGTCCGTTTCCCTCGATCTCGCCTCTCTTTTCGAGCCTCGCGTGACCAGAGAGCAGCAATTCATCTCCATCGCGGTGTTAGTGTAGCCCAGATTTCTAGGCTACTTCCGAGTGAAGACCTCGAGATGTTGAGCGGTCAATTGGAACAGCTCGTCCGAGAACGCTAGTGCATAGGAGCGGACTAGTTATAGCAGTGTGCATGAAAACATCGATAATGAAACGGGTCTTCATTGTTAGGATGGTCAGAGCCGAGGTCTTCGCAAATGTAGAAGTGGGCACGGTAGATAGAGCTCAAGGTATAGTATAGTGAGGCTAATGATTGGCCACGACCAGGGAAGAACACGGTAGTTTGTTGACAGCGATCAGTGACCTATTTATATTCACCAACCTGGTGCTGACAATTGCATAAATTTAATGATTCATTTGTGCCTTGACGGTCATGACGTGAGTTACACTTATCCTTAAGCAACACGTCGGCGGCATTTCGAGATGGCGAGATTATAGGGAAATGGTCAACTACGGGATATTCTACAATGTTCGGGTGTGCACATGGCCCTTGATGTGGGATCCCGGTAGGAAAAAAAACAGTGGCCTACCTTCTGAGATGGATGACCGATGCATCACAGAAGCTCGGAAGAAGCTTTCGTACCGTGCAAGCCCCAGACGGCACAAACAAGCTGCCGTTGTTGATCTGGCTTGTACGCACTGAGCAGGCAGTTTGCGGATGTGAGGGGCTCGGATTTCCATTCATCGCGTCTTTATCCATAGTAGCCCCTGCAAGACAGGAATGGTGGAGGCTAGGAATCACGTCCAATGTAGTAGGAGATATGATGATGATGTGGTGCGGTAGGTGGTCATCTCCTCCTACTGTAACCTACTGTATTGATATGGAGTGATAACAGCGAAGAAGATCCATAAGTACTGCGGAAGAACCTTGGTTATAGAGCAGGCACGCCAGCGTTTCAATAAAAACATGTCCCCTCTCCATGCCCCCCCAGAGTAAACGGAGACGAAAAAGGTTGCAAAAAGATCGCGCGTTTCAGTCGAAATCATCATCGGTCGAACAGGCCAGATCAGCTCAAGATCCCGTACTGTTCAGTACTTGCCAGGTCCAAAATCGATTCTCTGGTCTTGGCCCCTCGTCCCTCGAGGGAGGCCAGAGAGTCGATTTTAGATCTAGCGGCTGCGGGCACTCTCATGCTCATCGAAGATTTAGCAAGTTCTGTCCAGTTCCACATCAGCAAGTCTTGATTATCCAGAAATGTTCAAAGTTTCTTGTCTTCTCTGTTAGAGGAGGAAGTGACATCGTGTTGAAGTGCAATGGATTTGGATTCTGCAATGCTTGGTAGTCCAAGAAAGAAGTGAAGTTTCTACGGCAGAGACTGGATATAGGCCATGTGGTGCTGGGATCTAACTGGTACCAACACCTGTACGAGAAGCACACTCCAGTAACTGGAAAACTGCCGCAAGAAATGGTCTCCATCCCTTTGACGGTGTTAAGTGGTCGCCCGGGGTCCGCCCCAGATTTCCTCCGAGTAGCATTGCTTCGGACCATCCCGGGCGACCACTTAACACCGTCAATGGGATGAACGACAGGAGTCTCGTTCCTTCACTTGCACCACCTCCCTTGGAAATCTCTGACATGGATCCAAGGAGCATTTTTCTTTTCAAAAGAGCTGCAGATAGCGGAGCAAGACTCCTACATGTCCACATCCTTATCCTGGTTCGATTTTGCCCCAATGGACCGAAGCCGGTCCTGTGCCTGTCGATTGCGGTCGCACTCAACCGCCGCCGCCGCCACCTTCCCTAATGCTTGCCGTCGCATCCGATTGTCGTTGCCTTCACTAGTCATTGCTGTCGCGGCCTTGACGGCCTGGCGATGTGGCAATGTGACGATAGTAGGAAGATCTCGGAGCGTGGGGCAAGGCTGCACATGACCGGAAGTATCGTAGGGCTACTCGAATATACAAGGGCAACTCGTGGCGAAGAGGCTTGTGGCTGGCCTGATCAAATAGGTCAACGAGAGGCGCAGGAGTCACACCACAGCTGCTTGACAACCTGTCAACCTGTTTGTAGAGATATACCCGTAGCCGCCGTCATAGTGAGGCACATTTATTGATTGCGCATTTCAAGTCGGGTCATCTGGATCAAAACTAGATTCAGCAGGATTCGAACTCTTCAAAGCGGCGTCGGGCAATGAGGCACGATTAGCCCGACGCCGCTTCGAGGTCTGGCGGATACAATCCAAGGCGCGAAGCGGTTATTGATTGTCGAGCCTAGGCGGCATGCCGTAAAGACCTTATGCGATGACGAGATACGAGTTCCAAGCAAGCATTCCTTGCGTACAGGCGGCTTACGTCCTCCCCCAGCTTCATGACTGCCTTCCCCTAAAACCCAGGCTATACCAACCTCAAGCCACGTTTTGGACTAGGCGGATAGACCGGCAATCTCATTGCTGGCATGTTTTACCAATTGCAGCAGTAAAACAGCCCTCCAACGCAGCCCTACCGGTATTATGCAGGCGCAGTTCTTCCTCCACAACTCCTTAGTGGCCGTTTCACGTCAGGCCGGGCTCTGATGATCAACCGGCGCGCGGCACTGGTCAAGCATACGCTGCTAGAATGTCGAGACAAGCAACGCGAGCGCAAGGCAGGCGTTGCTGGGTTTTGCGAGAGAACTGAACAATTACATATCATTGTGGTGCCCTACAAATTTTGTTTACTGGTAGCGAGGAGCACGACAGTCTGCTTCATGTCTTGCATAGTTCTCTCCATATCCCCGTATAGTAGCTCATACTCCCCTCCAGAAGCATGATCATCCATAGTCCAAACTAAGACTACATACGCCTCCGATACAGGGAGCCTCTTTTTCTCACTCTTTTTGTTCAAAATCGTGAGTTGCTTAATTATCTCCTTGATTTGTTTAGAGATACAGTATCGTTCTGTGTCGCTTGAGTGCTCGGCCTTTTTTTCAACGGAAGGACTAGGACACACCCCACATGGCGCACATCAATGTGTTGATCTCGGTGTTGCCAGGAACATTTATTGGCTTCACCGTAAGCTGGCTTATTTTGCGTGCTTTTTTCTCCATTGGGTGTCTTGTATCAGTCCTCCTATCTCCGTTGTCAAATTTGGATCTCTTAATTCAATCTCCATAAACCATCAACACATTTTTATCATCACGTAGGGAAATGCGTAAAGGGACGTTTATACCTCATCTTTAGGCCCTATTCCCATTTCGTGGGCCGGGATCTTGCCGCCGGTCGTATTCTTTCCAGGAAGTGCGAGAACATCAATCCCAGAAGATAGATTCGATTTGATCCGAAAAAACAAGTCTTTATTTTGGGGGTCGCCGTAGCTGTGCATGAGAAGCCGATCTTCGTTATGGCTTTGCGGGGATCGACAGTACTCAGCCGGCGCTTGATGAAGATTTGAAAGCACTAGGTTTGATGTGGTCACTGGCAAAATGAGGCTGACGCTGAAACATAGATGAGCACTCGCGATGGAACAAGAAGTGGAAAATGAGTGACGAAGGAATAGGTCGTTTCTTTTGAAACGAGTGAGCCCCCTCCCCCCGGGGCAGGGTAAGCACCGAGCGATAATGAGGCTTCAGAGACCGGTGACCTTGGCAGTCAGCTCGATGGGGGGAATTGCTGTGGCGATTGGTGATAAAGAGGAGTAACTGTTTCCAAAAGCCTCATTATAGATAGAGAAAAGGCCCTGATAATGGAAAGTGAACAACTCAACGTCCGATGAACCTCAAGGTCACAATCAACGGAGGTTTGTCCACCAACGGGCAAACTTATCCAGAGCTGCGGCATGGGTGAAGTTTGGCTAGAAGAGCAATTGGGACAGCGAGGATCACAGCGAATTCACCCTCCATAAGCTTGTATGATTTCTTGGTTGTCGGGAGATATAGACCCGCACTTCTGCCTAGCGGCAGAATGCGTGACCGCTTTGGTAGTATATTGGTCTGCCCACCGGGCATTGCAGAAAGCTTCACTCTCTCCACTCTCATCATTCCAATCCATTTACCACGACCAACTGTATGCATGCATGCGACCTGACAAGGTGATTAAACGTTACCAATATTGCTCCTTAGTAAGACTTCCTTGAGCAACGAGGGATACGAGGTCAGGAGTCACTTGTGGACCTGGTCTACAAACACTCTATCGCGCGGTACGATTCCGATTCTTTCGACTTTCTAGTCTCTGATACCGTTTCCCTGGAGAACGGAGAATTGACGATGATGAGTCAAGTCAAGGCTAGATCTGGTATGGAGATACTCTGGGTGTCGTGCGGTTTGGTCCTGGCTCTTTCAAGTCCAACACTCTAGGACAGCACGAAGTTGCATGGTTCGGTACCGTACTTGCATCGCCCTTGAATGCCTGGCTTGGGCTGTCGGTGGAGAACGTGACTTCTCGAGGTTAAAAAAAAGGCGGTTGAAATACTATTACCGGTAATGACCAGACTGCAGGAGCATTTCTCATAAGAGAGCAGTAACTAAACAGCATGGATTTGGGGTTTCAAAACGCCAATGCTAGCGACTATACAATGCCCGTAATAAAACGCTACTTTATTATGCGGAAAGAATAAAACTCATGATCACTGGGTTCCATCTTTATCGCGCCAGTCCCTCTCCCCGCCCTACTCCCGACACCCTAACGTACCGATGCCCGCCATCCCTGGCTCCCTCTCTATCCCCAAGCCCAGCGTATAGATTCGTCAGAACCCAATATCTTTAAAGCAGCTGAATCTCACGGACCGCTCTACTGCTTGGCCTCGGATTCCGTAGGTATGGCCTCTTTCCTGGTAGTGCTACAGCTTCCAAGGCCGTACTCAAGGCCGCTCTCGTCGCTCTCTCTTCCATTGTGCCTGATTCTCTGCGCGTTAAGGTTGTCCACGTCGCAAATTTCCGGGAGAGTCACATCAGTCGCCTGGCCACGAGGCGTGTAAGGCGTCATGGGTTTGTCGAAGAGACGCATACGCAGGAGTGGCATGGTTACCGAGATGAACATGGAGGTGGCCTGGGCGGCTTGCATCGTTATGAGCCACGGTACGTTGGCTGTTATGGGTTAGTAAGGTAATGTTGCAGTTGCGTGTCAGGGAGAAGGAGGGGGTTCGGTGGATGGAAAGACATAGGCAGATGCTCACTCACGCCAGTAACCCGGACCAGTCCAATATTTTGCCCCAATATAGGCTTTGGCGATTGTCACGCCGATTGAGCTATCATAAAAGTGAAGTTTTAGTAACGGTTGCTTGCAAGATCGGCTTCACCTGCCCCTTTCTGAGAAGAGTCGTTTGCTTGGGGCTCAACTCACATTAACCCAAAGCTCAAAGAGCATGTCACAGCGAGTTTATCCGGAAGAGGCATATTGACTGGCCAGACGAGATACCATGCAGCTATGAGAAAGAATAGTTCAACGGCTAAGGCCCATGCTATTTCTCCCAGGTCGAGATTAGCTTGGGAACCAATATACATCATCCGATCGATCACGCAGGAAGAAGACACTCACTCGCACAGAAAATGTTGTAGTTGGTCACAAAATTCCAGAGTAAAGTACAGCTCATCACATCGCCTTGGCCATGATATTCGGCCTCGATCGCATCACAGATAGTAGAAGGGAAGATCCACCACAACATCTCGAAAACGATGAGCGAGCCTATCCCAAAAGCAAGAGCGAACCGCCAGCTCCGCGACTGCGTAAGTCTCATCAGCATGACTCCGTAGGCCGCCTTGGGCCATTGGGCCATAGGCACCGAGAAGAGCTCATAGGCAATTTTATGAGTGGTCTGCGTCACTTCGAACCCGGGAGTTAATTTCGACCCCGTGTCAAAGTCGTATCCTGCGCCATGGAGGAAGGCGCTTTGCGCTGTGCTGGAGAAGGCGATGAGAAAAAGTAGTGAAACCAAGATAATCCAATCTGTGTTCCCCCCCCCCTTCCCATGCGGACGTTAGTCAGGGAGTGCCAAACGCAGTGCAAAAGGCAGTTAGAAAATTTGCAGATATCCAGCGGAATGAAGTCCCCAGATCTAAATCTGCACACATACCCTCCGCTAACATCGCCTTTTTGCGACTGAGCTTAGCCCATAAACGAAGGCACACAAGGGTCATGGACGTGACCGTCATGATCCAAATGGCGATGGTAGCCCCTTGCGCATGCCTTGTCATGATCATTTTAGCAACCCGGCCGAATGAACGGCTTTAGGCATCGGAATACGGATACCGTCAGATCAAAACACGTGGAATACAAAAGTCAGCGGGCATCGCCGGCGTGGCCAGTAGCCGAAGGGCTTAAAAGGAAGGCGGCAAGTGAACTTCAACGAGCGCAATGGCTATGAGATGTGATTAAAGTATCAACGTGACGACTTTTCTTTTTGGCATATCCAAAGCAATAGGCCCATCAAACAACGGGGGCCTCGCAGCGATCATGATTTTGAGCGGCAGAACCCGTGTATCAAAATAATGGGTCTGTAGCTGCTTCTCGTGCGAGTTGGCTGATTGCTTGAAAAATCGACAGGGTTCGAGCTCACTGGCTAGCATATCACAGTACGGCAAGTTCGTGGTACTGGCGATGGAGGGGGTATATCAGGCCGTTGCTTTGGCGTGATTTGGCGGTCGCCATGGATAGAAGAACGCTGCTGCATAACCGGAGACGGCTGCAGAACTGCGGCTGACGGACCTGGCCCCCAAGTTTGTTTGGAAGAATCGTCCCAGGATTCAAGTGAAATTGCTGATCAAGCCCTTTACAACCGAGTATGTGTATTGAGTTTTCCGGGTATCTGGTAAATTGAGCCTGACATGATAGTCGAGATATCTATCAAGAGCCTGGTAGTATCTATCATTCAGCCTTGGCGTAATCCTCGAAAAATGGCAGCCCCAGTCTTTCAGCTACTGTATACGTACAGTACGGGGACATCACGCCATTCAACGTACCGATAATGCCTGGCACTCATGCCGTACAGTAGGGCTAAAATGTTCGCAGTTTATGAACGATGGACGCAACGCTTTTCTGGGCCGTCATTGTCGGCCCGCCACGACATCCTACCCCACCAATGGCGGTATTACCCACGGTTGGGCCCCCAAGATCTTATCAACCAGGCTGCTTGGAAGCTGCGTGGAACTCTCTGGAACGGGGCGGGCTGTTGTCACTTGCTATTGGTCGTTCTCTAGTTATCTACCAATGAGAGCATACAGTACCGGTACGATTTGATATCGCAGCCCTTGAGAGTGAATGAAGAGGATGAATCCCTATGCGGGGGAAAATCTCTTGGCAAAAACTTCCCATTCATGTCCTCTCATTGTGCCTGGTTACTGGGAGGGTGAGGATGGCTCTTTGTGGTATGCTGTGTGTAGGTGCTCCTGAACACGATCCCGAATTTCCCCGGTTCTATCCAGGAGAAGGTCGAGGCGAACATGATAATTCTGACCCTTCAACCATTTTGACCAGATTTACTGTGCAGATGAAAATTCGAATGCAGTGTTAGCCGCAGGTGAGATTGGCGTCGAAGTTCGAAGTTGGCACGGCCGGCACGGATGGCAGGGGTTGCTGTCCCAACCCACGAAGAGCGCGCAGATATGCAAGCTGCAACGTGTCTTGGTGGCCCTGGATCAGGATCAGCCAATCAAAGCCGCATCTGTAGCCAACTTCCTTGGATGTTATATCCGGATTCTGTCCGGGGAAGTGCTGCGGCAGGCGGGGATCAGTTCGTGAGCAAACGTCGCCGAGCACTCGGGCACTCCAGCACATGCAGACAATCCTCCCCGAGTTATAATTATCGTGAAGGAGCCCATCAAGTTCATGCGGATGCAATGTCTGGTGATGTCCTACCGGTACCGTATGTAAACATGCGTTATGTTATCCAGTAGAAATAGAGCAGTGGATAAGTTGAGGTTTCTGAGCCTTGGCGTGCGTTCCTTGTTGACACCACCACCTACACAGCACTCGCCTACTTATTATTGATATACAGCACTGTGGTAGTTTTTTCCCAGCGCCGCTTTTCCAGGGAAGTATCCAATCTTGGAGATCAATCTATCAAACTAGAATAGCACGTGAGTTTGGTGAACAGTGAAAATTTTCCCGCCAGCAGTTGCGAACACCATCATTTCAATACTACCTCCGGAGGTATGATAGGGTTGGTTGATATCCATAGCTGAATGCTTCTCAAGGAACAATTTAGTGCTACCTCTGTTCTTCCAAGATTCCGCAGACAGTGAATCACTAGAACTTGATAGTATCTTGACTACTCCGTAACTTACGGACATTCGGAGAACGGAGGTACTAGTCCTTGTGTAGAAGAGGAGAACTGCTGTACTGTGTAGCGATAATCAGCTGAATCAATCAAAGAGAGTGGGGCAAGAGAACTCGAGTCATGCAGTGGGGGGCCGAGGGACCTGGGTATTGTGTGTTTTGGATAAGTAAAATAAAACGTTACGGCTGTATCACCCACTCGGGACTCCGCTCTCGCAGAATAGAGTCTTATTAAGTAGATGAAACCAACGTGGGTTAGTTAAAAGACTCTCGTGGCCCGGTTGGGCCAGATCTACACCAATATCCAAAGAGCCATCTTTGCTAGCGTAGATTACATAAGCGACTCACGGCTTAGTAAGCCTTTGGATCAGATAATCCAGGAAGCACATCTCCACGAGGTGAGAAACAATGGCGTTGGTCAGCTACACAGCACTGTGTAGTGGGCTGCCCCACTTACTGTCACTGCGCGTTTGTTTCTTCTACTGTGTGTCCTCTCCGGTCACGCAGACCGGGCTCTTTTCAGCAGGGTGAAAAGCAGACCAATATCAATCGTCTAAAAGAGCGAAAAAGGCCCAAAAGGCCCAACAAAGGAGCTTTTTTAAAAGGCATCGCCAAAAAGCGGCGAAAACCAGCAGAAAATCGCCCCTCCAGAACCCCTTAGAGCACCACACCAGAGACTGTACCCATACATAGTTCACATTCACTCCGCAACCCTACAAGACACACATTGTAGATTACTACGTAAGGAGAGAGGCACTTTGTGCTTACGTACTGTAATGATGTGTTGTTGAAAATTGGACCTGTTTTCCGAGGAAACAACGTTCAAGGGACGGTCGCGCTTCAAGCCTTTCAAGCTTCTTCCACTTCTCGTGCTTCACCCCCACCTCGCGTGACTGCCCCCTCCCCCTCCCCCCACCCGGCGCCCGGGAATCCATCTATCCGCTTCTGCAGAAGGCATCAGCAGCTTCTCATACGCAAAGGACCAACGTGATTGTTCATCACGTACCTACTGCCTCAAGGTAGACTTCTGGGATATCAACGAAATGGCCGATAGCATTACCGCGGTCATGCTCAGCGACAGCCTGCGCGACGAACTGTGGACCAACTCCTACCGCGAGGACAACAAACTGTCTTGGGACCAGGCCAGTAGTAAGGTCGTGGATGTGTACAAGCAGCATACCGGAGCGGCATCATGAAAAAAGCCATCGTTCTCTACCTGCACGTGCACCAG
>JAOYMO020424314.1:0-23996 GCA_025802455.2 Iodosphaeria phyllophila | reverse complement strand
TGTTCATAGCAGTAAGATCCGTCAAGCCATTTCCTACTATTACTGGGGGCTACCGGCAACTCAGTGCCATGATCCCGAGGTATCCCCAAAGACTAACTTTCCCTAGTACGGTGAGTATTGCGTATAGCTGTCCATTTGAAGGCTAATGTGGAGCAATTTAGCGATTGGGAAAAGGCGCGAAGAATTTACTCTAGTACTTTTGATTCCACAGCAATGAGATCTAATAGCTATCGTTGTGTCTGTTCCATGCTTGAAGTGCGGCATTGCAAGCAATAGAACACGCCTCAACACTCTCAGAAACTTTTGCAATCATCGAATAGAGATAGAACCTTAAGACCGTTGTAGAAGATCTTGTTGTTCTTCGTGTTCCTTGCATCTTCTCGACTCTTCACAGCCAAAATTTCCACCACATCCCCAGGCTGAGTGGGGTCGATCGTTCCGTTTTAGTTCCGTTTTAAGGATAAAATATAGCAGGCGGTTAGGGGGGCTAACTAGGCCTTTTCAGGCGATGCCTCAGTAACTGTTCTAATGGTGCACGGGGAATAGTGAATTGAAGGTTTTACCATCCACAAAACAGTTGCAAGATTATACAGCGGCTACCGGTATTGCCGGATTGACTGTAGAGCCAAAGACACGTGCTCATCGTACGTGAAGCCCGTTACTGGCTATATGATACAAACATGCGTACCTAAGCTATCCCTCCGACTTCCTGGCAGTTTCCTGGCTGGATGCCTGAAGTATTGCGAGTCTTGTTGTAACTCTATTTGTCACAGCCCATGGGCTAGCCAGTGTTCCTTTGAAACATAGTGCCCGGCAGCGTCGGCGAGCAGGTGGGCTGCAACTTGAGGTCTAGGCTGTGGGATTGCTCAATACCAGTCCCTGCATTTTACGGGCGTGAGCCGAGGAGCGAATCTTGCAGATTCGGCTCAAAACATTGACTTAGATGTCGTCTGCTCGCATCACCAAATTGAACCAAATCTGGTGGTTTAAAATTTGCAGATGTAGTTTGGAATTCGTGCTAATTTCAGATACAAATTTCGCTCGTGCGGCATTGGTTGGAAAGCAGCCTTTCTCAGCCGTGGAGATGCAAATTTGCGCTCATCTGCAGATTTAGCAGCCGTTAGATGCCTTGAAGTAATCTATTATTTAATGACAGCTCTACTTTGACGTCATCAATTCTCGAAGGACCTCGAATTTGTACGCGAAGCATACATGATGATCTATTGGTATCGCAACAAGGTCCGGTATCAAATAGCGGTAGTGTGATGGTTTTTGGTTCACACCGCTTTAGAAACTAACGCAAATATCGAGATCCCAGCTTGAATGTCAAGATAGAGCCAAATGTAGCGTTTGCTTCAAACCCCAAGTTCCGCATCCTCGCTCCTTGGGTCGCGCCCTAGGAGAGTCAAGCTTTAACAAAAGAATCATTACTTTCCCGAATATCCCGTCCCCGTTGTTGGGTCTCTCCTTGTTCTAACTTATCAAGCTTGAATCATCTTCTTAGGTCACGACATGCTCCTTGTCCGATCAAGCTCGCGAATGCTCACGGTTGACAAGGTGGAGAACGAAAGTACCATCGAGTCGGACGATACATACATACAGTCAATGGATACTTAACTGCCTAGATCAAACCCACCCTTATACATTCTCTATGTCGCTTGCCGAAACCGAAAAGACTGCTTAAATTGATACCGCAAGACACTCAAGAGGCTAGGCATTTGTCACTGCCTATTTCCTGCGTTCTATCGAATGAGGTATATTGTCGTACACTATCTATCACGATAGATAGGCATTCTGGTTATCTATAAGCTCTTCTATCGATCATGAGACTTTAATCTCATTAATAGTTGTTTGTTTGTTTGCTGCAGAGTTGTCAAGGGACAGCCGCTTGTGCAGTACGCGCATGCACATGCGAGGGGGTTGATGACACGTAGACACGCTGTTTTTTTTGGTCTTGCGTAGAGGTGCAACATTGTCTTCATCTCCGTCAACTCTTCATGGCTGCTATGTTGCGTCTTACTTGGATAGGCTTTGGAGAACGAGCATCCTATCTGTAAGTAGAAATTGGTGCTGGCTGAATCAACTAGGTTTCTTGGGCTGAAGATAAGAAAATGGCACAGAATGCCAAGTTGCAAGTACCGTTCCGTGATGGGATGGAGAAATTTCCCATGTCATCCAGAATTTCTCAAGGTATTATGCTTGATATCCTTCTCGCGACTGTGTATGACATGAGAGCTTATTTTGAAATCCTAGGTCATCCTGCCCAGTGTCAGAGCTTTGCTGCTACTGAGCAATGTCTGTTGACTTTTGGCAGATGGCAGAGCTTACACCCTTTGGTCGTTGTCATTCTAGAATCAAGCTCCAAAGATATGAACCCATTTGCGATATAGCTCCAGCATCCATCATCAAACTAGTGGTCAAATGCAATTTCATGATAACCCTTGGGCTCAATACCCGAGTTTCAAACGCCATGGGCAGACGAAGGCCTAGCTCCTCAGAGGGTCGGAGGCAGCGGCATTCGATGGACAGTCCGGACGACATAGTGGGAACTGAGGATGGAGACCTGAGTTCTCAGCACACTCTTCCATCCCATCTCTCCTCTCACGCGTACCCGGCGTTGCTTTTAGAGACCACGATCGAGACTCCAAAATCAAAGCGATCCCTGTATCGAGCTTACCGGTATCTGATCATATCTAGACCTCAGCCCCTGGTTTCGGTTTGGCCCGTCGGGAAGCAAGGGCGGGATCCGTTGGAGTCGAGGCAAGAATTTCGCCTTGACGTGGTACGCAGGTAGTGTTGATACCCAAGATCGTTCAAAATTACTATGCCGTTTACAGGTCTGCCCAGCCTAACAGTGCCGTTGGTTCATCGTTGTTTCTTTGTTATCTCACTTATCGTCTTACATCATACAGTGTATCTATGCCTAACGGTAGTCTTCTCTATGCCGTATATTTGACGGATCATCGCACCGATTTATATTGAAATCAACGAGCTCAATGGGCGGATATCGGTGGACCAAAACACGCGTTGTCTTCCCACGACAAGCGCGAACTTGACTTAATTGACATCGCTACAAATTGATCAGTGATTGAATTTGCTCGTTCTCTCTTGCTTTTATTCTCGTTGCCCATGGAGAATCGTAGCTACCTTATCTGTTACTTCTGTGCTTTGAATACAGGACGATTGTCCTCATCTACTTAGGAAAAACGAAATTGGTAACCTTGCGCAAGCTGTGTACTTTCCCACCAAAATTTTCAAAAAATCCGAAATCATATAGTACCCCCATCTCTCCGAAAGGACCTCTGTAACATGGCTCACAGCAGATGAGAAAATAACCTTTGAATCAACTTAGTTGGCGGAGTGCTGCAATCCCCTAAAAGTTTGGTAAAATTTTAGGTGCACTGCAGCAGCCCGATAGCTAAGGGCATAAAATCAACACATCTTCAGCTGGAATCAATTCCAATTTCTGAAATTTCTGATAAGCATGTAAAAGGAGGACCTCAAGTTTGAATCCAAAACTCTATATGCCAGTTTTACGCCAGTTTCGCTATGCCCAAAAAGATGGGGTAGTACAGGACATGCCACCCTGCAGTGAAATATCACACTTGCGAAAGAGAAGCAAAATGCATGTTGGATACTCCTGGTTATTTCACGCACATGGCAGGTGCTTGCATAGGTGTTGTGCGGCGATATCCGTATGTGCCACAAGTGAAATACTGGAGGTTCACCGTTTTCTGTTGATGGGATCGGAAGAAAATAGAAGTGCGCCCCCGAGTAATTGACGTCATCAGTGCAACATTATGACCTCAACTCAGACTATTTATCTAAAATTACAATTGACACTAGCTGCCCACTGGCATTGAGTGTCGCGGGTTCAAGCAAATCCGAATTGCAAAATAAAATACCAATTCGGAGGGAAGATGGAAAGACAATTCAAGTGGGGTACCCACACCTATCTACTGTGTACATGAACAACGTGAGTCAGGTAACAGATTGTGCAAGATAGCTCAGCAGGGATGCGATCGTATCTGGCAGTAAATCGGACACGAGTCCCTCAAATCCCCTCAAATGCTGCAAAACTCTATGCTTTCTGGATGAAGAATATTTTTGTGCCGAGGCTGAATAATTTCTTTTCTTCCCGTGCTGGATGTAAAAGATGCGCCGAGCGAGCACACCCGCGTGACGTTTTGCATCCTTGCGGACGATTGGGTGTGACCGCTAAACTACAAGACAGCTTGACAGAATGCACTACTTGATGGGTGATTCGTGGAGCTGGGACCCTGATCCTGTTGTTACCTGGAGCCTCATCCCGGTTCTTCCGATTGCCTGGAGTTTGCTTTGCGGTTTCTCTGGGGTGCGAGGGAAGGAATTTGTCATTCTGGTGTCATGAAGAAGATCATTAACAATAACGGCGCAAACCACCCTGATGCGAGCTATGAGGGAAAAAATTGGGATGTGCAGTCATGGGGTACAATACTTATCACCATCTCGGCTCTGGTTGGCTGCAGCTCGTTACTTATTTTTGGAGGCTGTGTGGTCAGACTGAACCGATGCTTCAGCTGCGGCAAAGTCTCCATTTTTCTCGCCCCGCAAAGATCTTAGCCCATCACGGTGGCGAGACGCAAACATGTCAAGAATCTTCGGGTTTTCGATCATGAGAGGCAATGTTCCGATTTGTAATTAGTAAAAAATTACAATACGAAATGGGTGGTATGAGTAAGAGGGAACTGGAGTTACTGTCTTCATATCTACGAGAAATGGAATCCCGATGAGTTTGGGCGGCTGCATAGGGTGGGATGTTGCCTTAAGCGGAAAGTTCGGTGGCATTGCTCCGTAGAGGGGGACAATTGAAAAGATGGTCAGAGGATGCAGTGCCGCACAATAATGGTGTAGAGCTTTCAGGACTTTGATTTACATCATCGCTGGGTTCGTGATTTGAACTTTAGGATTTGCTCTGATACCTATGAATGCTAAATCCAACGCTATTTTAAAACATTCCAAATAACACACGCTAGAAACTCCATGATGCCCGAAATGCATACTGGTCCGTGCTGATCCACATCCAGTTTGACCTAATCCATGATAACGTGATATAATCCAGTTCGTAAGGCGTGTATTCCCGTGTCCCTTTCCTCTTCCAACGTCCTCAAACGTATCCCTAAAACTTCATGTCCATCCGTCCACGTCAGTCCCTCTCCCCGGTAACTCAAAGTGAGATTCTTGTTCCCTCTCCCCTTCAGGACTGAGATGAAACACAATCCCACGTCTTTTCCAACTACCCCGTTTGATGAGATGGTCGACGTCTCTATCTTGATGTGCAGGCTGTTTCTGCCGGCGCGATGGTGGAGGTGGATGTGCGAATTGTGTCTCGTTGTCGTGTTTGGATACTTCAAAAGGTCGTAATGGAACATCTTGCCAGTTCCCTACAGGCGATCGCATAGCATGACCATATACAGTGGTGTGCCTCCTACTCCTCTGGCAAGAAGAGCAGCGATTGGTATCCCTTAAAGTTGAATCTGATGATGAATCTGTGTCGTCTCCACCAACTATTTTTCGTAGAGTTGCGGCCCTTTCGGATTCGACTTGAACGTCAAACTCGTGATGCAAGTTTTCGTGCTCTATGCATGGAGACGTATTCAGTTCCAAAGGCGGGTGAAGAGTAAGGGGATCGTATGATGCCATGATGATGTGGGATTCGTTTGATGATGTGCGAGAAATGCAGCTGGCTGTGCTCTCCGCCCGTGAAGGAAACATCTCCGAGTGCTCTTCAGTGGTAGGCTTGAATCCCATACCGTTTCTCAATCTCGTGATAGAGTGAATTGATAAGATCAGATCATATAATACTGGTTGAGAGCAGCTCGATATTTGTTGTGTGAGAATAGCGAAGGTCTGTTCGCTTTATCTAGAGTTTCTGGAAGCCCGACAGGAGGAACCGGGAGTTTTAAATCCAGAGTGATCAAGTGCTGAGTCTGGAATGTTGATGGAGGCCAATTGCCTTTATTCGATGGGGTGAACTACTTATACCAAATCATTTCCGACCGTACCCGCGTACTTGTATTCTCAGAGCCAGGGGGTCTACGTGATACGTACCGATATGACTGGTTGGTTAGTTTAGCTCATCCCAGCCAGGTGTTCCTGATGCTCTGATCAAAAGAAAAAGATAAGACATGTGCCTTGCAGGCCAGCCTCGCCCGCTGCCACTCACATGAAGCTAGCCAAGGTAAGTTAAAGTTTACGGGTCGTGTACCGCGCTCTGACTCCGCTTGTACTCAGGTACCACACGCCATCCCCTGCAGACGGTTCACTGTGACGAATTGACGTGGTGAAGGGGTCAGCAAGCCAGGATACGTCTGGAACGATTCTTCTGCCAAAGCCTCGATCTCTTGCTTGAGGAATGCGTCATGGGCGTGCGCATCTCCTTTGAGCTGGCGTGTCTTGGTTCTAAGGCTCAGCTTGAAGATGGTGTGCTGCTTGCCACAGTTAAGCGAGCGTAGATACGGAGCTTCAGGGGCTTTGATGCGTCCGTATCACAGGTTATGTGCGTAAACATTCTGTGTCGATCTCTCTATCGTTGCTCAACTCCTTCAAAAACTCCAGCAACTGCTTTATTTTAAGTTCAATGTTTCCATATCCTGGCGTCCTGGGTCACAGCATTCACACTGCTCAGATCTTGCGGAGAAACACGTATTTTCAAATTCCATTGATAGCGAACCAAGGCCAACCGTGTTTCTGATGGACCATGGCCAAAACTTCAGCATCAGTATTTTCGGATTTGATCTAGACACTAATGATTTACAAGAATATTAGGATAGTACATTAGGCATTGCCGCGGAATTCGAATTTCGGGGCCTGTTGGCTATATAGAGTCTGACAGGGCTCGACCAACTGGAAAGGGAGCCTTTGGAGTTATGCATCAGCAAGTGCCAAGTGAACTGGTCAGGTTGATGGAACATTTCTCCCTTGTAAATGGGTGTACCAGGCCGCCGGACTCACATGTCACTGGTCTTCAGATTCTAGACTACCCATAGTGGACTCGCCAAATAGGACGTTCCCTGAGGAGCGAGGAGCAAAGGCCAAAAAATTTACGATAGCTTGCAAATACAGTGAACTATCGTGATCTGTAGCTTACATGTAGCTCTAGTGTTTATGTTGGAGTTACTCCAATGCAAAACAACAGAAAAACTGGTCCTGGTTCCACAATGCAAGGTACCAAGAATTTCTCGGCCCTCTCACGTGCACCGTACCGAGAATGCAAATAAAAGCGAGATTCATGCATGCGATGATCTGCAGTGGGCTAGGAGCTATGATGCTGCTAGCGTTCCCCACAAAGATGTGGCCTTGGCATCACCGGTACTGCTATCTACAACACGGGTGGATCGCTATGGATCAACGTTTCTTCGAAACAATAACCCTGTTATACATCACGATCACGGTGAAGTTGATATCGGTGTGATCACTCCGACCGCAACACAAACCTGGCGCTGTGAATTTTGTAAATGGTCCTGAATAAGGAGAGGAACCTTATAACCGAAGGTGCCGCCCGCAGGTTTCCAGGATCAAGGCCAATGAAATAGCAGTTCAGCCTCCCTTCTCGTCGGGTTATCTTTGAGGATTTCCCGTGGGTACCTGCATTAGAGGAAAGATGCGTAAAAGAACGTCTTAAAGACTACATAATTGTCAGTGGCGGGGCAGACACCAGTTCTGACAACGAACCTGCGGGCGGGGTCTCAGGGAATGATCAAACATGGCGTGTTTACACAGCACAGTAATCCCTATGTGAACGAGGCAACCCAAAAAAAGCAAACCGTATGGTCAGCCATAGTCTTTAGTTGTGTGGCTGATTGTCCGTCGCCTTGGTCCTCTTTTAGGCACTATCATCCAACCGACCAAGAATCTACTTGACCGGCGAATCCGTTCCGAGCCTTGCGATGATGTCTCACTGCCGTGAACGACAGGGCCAATGTGGCACGACAAAAGCGAATGATGCCATCAGCTCTCATGACTTCACCGTTCAAACATGAAAACTCAAGGATTTTGTTCCGAGCGCACCCTACATACCGGTAGTGCATAGCATTCATCTTTCTATTCTAAAAATAATAAATGGAACTTGCTTGATGACACCAATTTCATCACACGTGCTAAGCTAATCTGAGCAAATCAACCCCTAAACAGCCTCGAGTTGCCTGATTGGTGAATGTGGCAGTGACTCTTAGACTGGACACGAACTTTCGAGTTGAGGGCAATCTTCGCTTCTTGTAGGCTGCTGAGCAATGGGCGATGAAAAACGCATCTCGGAATTCAGCTTGGTTTGTTCGGCCAATTATAGACCAGATACGGAGCATGCAGCCCAGCGGCGTTGATCAAGACTCCTGTTGGAATTTAGCTGTCTGCTCCTCTGCTTCTGCTGACCAATTGCTCTGTTGTCGGCCGAACCGAACTCATCAGGTTGCCTCTCTTTGATTTTTCGCCATCTACTATACGGGACGAGATGGTTGAGAAGGCAGGAATCACGTATTGCAGGGCAATCGACCAACGGCATCCTGCTGGATGACAGGATGGTAGAAGAGAGTCGCGTTGGATGCCATACCTACCAACCATGGTGCGGAATAAGGCCGATCAAGAGGCAACTTGAAACTTAAAATTTGCAGATTGTACAGAAATCAGGCAATCAAACGACACATTCACTGCCATTCAATCCATGCTGCTGTGAACGGTAATCAACTGAGAAATCGGTATTGTATTTGGCTACATAGCAGTTTGCATCGGCTTTTTGCCACTGAGCGCTCCGCTAACTGCCCCTGACATTGTAACGTAATGCATCTGCAGGTATGCTCATGTACCTGCATCAGGTTGAATCCGATGCATATGATGTGCGGAATCCATCGCCTATTCAACCGCCAAACAAGCTCAGGTTTCCAATGCAAACGGTCGTAGCCTCAAGTTCTGAACCATTGTTTGATCGGCATGAGTAATTCCTGGAAACACTTCTTCAGTTGGCAGATGTCCATACCAAAAGATTCGTACTGGAAGCCATCCTCGATGTTATTCATCACGTCATTGGTGTGACTCGGTCTTTAGTGATCACCAGTAAATTGCCCCGATATTGTACAATGAGCTGCTCCTTGCCAACCACGGAGTTTTCGTCCACCGTTTTACATCTCGATCTTCCCATTTAGAGACTTTTGCGTGGCACTACAAGTGAAGAGTCAAAATGAAGTTTCATCTTGCCACTTCCGACCAAAATGTCTGGTTTCAAGTATGAATAAATGTCAGCCAACCACTCCAATCGAAGATATCTAAGTAGAGTATCTAGCAGTACTTTATTCAGACGACAACTTAGTTGAACCGGATGAGATATGAATGAAGCCAGCGAAAGTTGTAATAAGTCGTATTTAGATATCTTCAATTGGCATGGTCGGCTCACATTTATTCACTCTTGAAAGCAGGCATTTTGGTGGGAAATGGTAAAGTGATGGGTTCGACCTTTCAAGCATGATAGTACGCACAAGACTTGTAGGTAGGTATAGCACTCTATGAGTGTCTCTGGCATAGTCGAGTAGTTTCATTGAGCCTCGATGTAGGCCCTCTGAAAAATGCATATGCGTTCGTTCCTGCTATCCAATATGCCCGCAGGTCTCCGTCAAACGTGACTTACCAGACATCTTGATCGAGAGATGGACTGGCTTTGGCGGGCTTAGCGCCGCACTTGAACACCATTTGGCTCCTGATAATCCCATTCAAAATATGGAAGATTCAAGGCCACTGGGCATAAGTCCAAGCAAGGACTGAATTTATGGGTAAGTCACTTTGACAGAGACTTACTTGGCTCCTACCCTTGCGGATCAACCCCCAAAAATAATGGACAGTGGTTCGAGTACATATGTAAGCATGTACTATAAGTGTATCAACTATTTTAGGACGCAACGCCACGAGGCGGACCCTAGTTATCACGAAGAAGTTATTCCTGAACTTTTCGATTGAGCCTAGCCGGCTGGGATTAGTCTACCTGGCTAGTCAACAGGGCGCTTACAGTAGTGAGGAGACGACCGAGCCACATCTCCAGAACAGCTGTTAGGCATTTGTATATCGTTCACGAAGTATCGTATCACATACTGTAGGTACAGCCCAGCTCGGAATGAACCTGCATCGAAGAAAACTATTCCTCCACCTGCGAGGAGGTTATAACGAGAATGGAACCCTAGACGAGACTAGGATCGGGATGGGAAACGTTCCAAAACCCTCTTGACTCTCAATGATCTACTTTCTTGCTTGCTAGAAATTCCTACCCTACCATTTCCAACCGCGAGGGTCACCGTGTGGTCATATATTTATATCCAATTCGTGCCGGTATTCCGCGGTGTTGTGCATATGCATGCGAGTTTGGGACCCGGTATCCAACTTAACGCAAGCGAGTACAGAGAGTCATCAGAAGATACATCCAGATGAAAACATAATTGGTAGGGCTGCCCTTTCTCGCCACCGGATTATCACCATTGGCCCCAAGTTCATCAATTGTCATGCCATCAACACAATTGTCCCTCCTTAGTTCACCGTGGCAGAGAAGGGGTTTGGGGTTCAGTAAAGTCAGCAAGGAGTAAAGGTCACATGCGGAACGAAGGACGGAATCTGGAACGCTGCAATATGATGATCATGACGATGAAGAAGCCGAAGACCGCCGGAGTGGAAGGATTGCAACACTAGCTACAGTAGCTACTGTGTATCCAAAGTAGGGCACGAACCCTCGAAGCAATTGTAAGAGTGGGCAAAAATACTAGAAACGTAGTTCGAAGGGATCTAAGCGTCCCGGAATCCCTTGAAAGCCCTTTTTCTAAACACGCCCTCATTTGCCATAATGTCCGCAACGAGAACCGATAATCACGGTCACCTTGACCATGATGATCCCTCAACTCCCCATACTAGTTGAGCAAAAGATGTAGATCTGGGTACGTATAGCATTGGTGTAGTGTTCATCAATATCGTAAGAAAACCTTCATTCCGATGCACATCTTCAAAAGATTATCGTACTGATTTAAGCCTAACGGGCAATCTTGCTTAATTGAGTTTGCCCTCAACATGCCGCACTGAGTTTCACTAGTAAATCTACCGAACGGCAGACATGCCGAGACAAACTGGTTCCATTGATTTCTCATACAAACGGTTCACTTGCTAATTGTAGTTGGCCGACCTGATCGTTGCCTGGGTGCAAATTGGGCATGTGAGCCAACGCGACTCCCGGAGATCGCTCAGCTCTAAATCCAGGCTGCTGTCATGTCTACCAGTCAAGCTAGCTTCTGCCAGTCTTCACCAACGACAGGGTACACGCTGGTCAGAAGCTCGTTCGGGATTGCAATCGTGAGGATGCCCACTGGAACGGCGTCTCCATCAACTCATCTACCCACCCACTCCGCATATTCCTTGGCCAAAAAGGGCTGCTTAGAGAAACATAGTGCAGTTAGGAGGATGTGTAAAGCGGTCAGTGATTCTGACAGAATTGTGAAAAAGTTGAGCTGATCTCTAGAAAACAACATTTCGAGTCGAGCTATGTCACCCCCTATAAAAGATGATGCAGCTGCCATCGGAATTGAGGACCACATGGCTGGGGTCCAATATCGTCCCGGCTTGGGGATCGCTGCACTTGCCTTGCTGGATGTTTCCAAGGAACATTGATGGGCTTCGATGAGACTGTATAGATTGCGTAAAAACATGAAGCGCACTACCACCGTATCTATCTCCCATAATCTGAGGCTGTTGGTTAACCGGATATCCGTGAACCTAGGATCCAACATGCGATCTTGGAAAATGGCAGTCATCCCCATTTCGTTCATGAGGCCTGCCTGGTCGTCACTGGGGACCATAGTGCTGCCTGGTGTGGATTTGATGTGATCCACAATGATTCAAAGCGGGTCAACGCGGTCTGGGTCTGTTTCTCGGATGCGGACAAAAGTGTCGTATGATTTGAGAGCAGTCCGCCCTTCAGATTCACAAAATTCGAAAACCTTCATAGTGTTGAGGCGATTCGGAATTTGAACCGTTAGGTGGGATTCAGACGAGTCTCTTCTTGAGTAGGAGGTTTTGAATATGCATCTCCAGTCGCCTTTCAGAGACGCGTGATCCCCTCGGTTGGCAATAATCTGCAAGAATATATCGAACTTGATTGATAGTGGTTCCAAAATCGTTCGCTAGTAACACCAGCGGTCATCGGTGTTGATCTTGATGGTCACAGAGGGCAGCTTGGTGGATTCACCTCAGAGGACATCTTGCATGGGATTGCGATGCTTAATTTGACCCGCAGTGCAGGATGACGGGGTTAACAGAAGCAAAGATCTGTGGTAGGAGGCTCATATAGTGAGCCTGATAAACGAGCTTAGCGCTAAGAGGAAGTTTTATCCCCTTAGCTATCGGAGTGCTCCACTGCATCAAAAGGTTCAACAAACCCCAGTAAACTCTAGCTACGATTCATGATGCTATCCTATATGATAGCTGGCGAGCACTCGCCCTACCGGTCAGTGTGGGGAAAGGATCTAGGTATGACGGGCGAGGGAGGCACATTCCTCTCAGCAGTGGGTTTGGCTTGAGCGTTTAGCCCGCCCGTTAGGCTGGAAATATGTCAGCTGCGACGACATATGGAAGGAAGCTGTCATGGGAAGCCAGAGCGGGACATACCAATATTTTCCCAAGCGTATGACGCATGTGGGGTATTATATGTTCAGGAAACATAATGACCCAGTAGGAACTCTTTCACATTCACAATTTGCCATCAGGCTCTCCCTTGAGCCTCTGAACACGCTTCTGTTCCCAATCGTCAAGGTCTTTGGCCATGAGGCGCTGTATGCTTGTCAATGTCAATTCGATTGCTTGCTGTCAAAACGGGCACCTACATAGTACTCTTCTCTCAAGTCCACTTTACGTCTGTCCTTGCCCAAGCGAAGCTCTTCCTCGCGTGTCATTTGTCGCACCTTGCGGTCATGCTTCTCGTACCTAACAGCAGTGGCAGGTGTGAGGACGAAAGACCCCGCAACGATGACAGATATGAACGGAAGGCCAAAGAGAAGAAACGGATGTTTCGCCATCATAGCGCGATATTTGGCTGCAAAAGTCGAGGAATAGCCAGAGCTACGAAACTTTTTGCTTTGAAAGACAGCCATGACTCAAATTATCTGTATTGCTACTAGTAGCAACTTCTTTGATGCTAGTTGTTCAACTGAGAGGCAGGACTGACTGGACGAGCGAGTGTGTGGAAATGGAAAAGACCCGGTGCGAAATACTGCGCTGCTGGTATTGATTGTGATCGTGATTCTTCAGGTGAGGTTGGCCAGGCTCACTACTGGACTGACTGTCAAAGCTTCGGTACACAGTAGGTTCTTGTGAAGAGTGGAGCCCCGTGGCCGGCGGAAAAAATTAGAGCCGGACAGGTTACCACTGTACCGGTATTGTAGGAGGTAAAAGTCAGGGGTCAAAATGAAGTCGCATTTGGCTATTTCTCACCAAGAGGTCCGATTTCAAGGCTGAATAATTGTTAGACGACCACTCCAATTGGGAATATCCAAGTGTGCTATCTAGCAGTAACTTAATCGAATTACAACATAGTCGAATTGTATGAACTTTGAATGGAGCCAGCAAAAGTTACATGTGGATGAAGTTGAACCAAACACCATCCCCACCAAAATTTTCAATAATTTGGTGAGGACGGAATTTGTGCCCAGTTCGACTGATTGCAACTTTTGCTGGCTCCATTCAAAGTTCATACAATTCGACTATGTTGTAATTCGATTAAGTTACTGCTAGATAGTACACTTGGATATTCCCAATTGGAGTGGTCGTCTAACAATTATTTAGCCTTGAAATCGGACCTCTTGGTGAGAAATAGCCAAATGCGACTTCATTTTGACCCCTGACTTTACTTTTTCCGCTCGCCTTGACGAGCCAGACCCTACCGATGATGCCGTAGAATCATTGGCATAACGAACTGGGTAGAACCCCACCTCGCGAGCCACCTACGGTGAGTAACATCCCGGGCTAGGCAAGTGCAACATCAATTCACACAATCTGCTACTGTATACCCACTGTTAGAACTGTGTAGTGGCTTGCGAGGTGGGGCTCTACGTTACCGGTAGAGTTAATGGTTGGAGCAAATCAATTTGGCATACCCCGCAAAGCCACGTGATATCGCGTCGTGTGCGCACAAGAAGCGCGCGTTCAACAAACTGTGCTCGCTACACCAAAACAATTGTGCTCCGTGCTCATGACGCATATCACCCCAAATTCTTGCCTAAGTCGGTTCCACTTGCAAACCCATTGGACGTCGAGGAACAAAACACCGTTTAGCTTAACTTCTTCCTTACTATTGGGACAACGAAATTGACCGGTACTAGCAACATTTCACTCCCAGCCTGTCATGGGCGCGTCTCAATTGCATCTAGTACAACATGGCGCCGCCTCCGAACGCAAGATCCGCGGCCCAGGCCCGCGATAATGTAGCAAATGACTCCCCCAGCAATGGGCCGCCTCCATCCACTCTTGCAGCGCAGTTGGTCGAGAATATTTCGGCTTCGGTCCACTCTTCAAGGCCTGACGAAATAGTGGAGATAAAAAAATTATTTGCCGTCATCGAGAATGTCAAGGACCATCCCAACACCCTAAGTTCTCCGGAGGAAAGACTTACGCATAATCACATGCTGATATACGTCTATGCTCGCATCGTACTAGAGGGTCATCGGTGGGATGATCCATTTGCCGATCTGACTCAGTCCAGAGCCGAGGCCATCACAGCTATCACCTTTCTCAAAGTTACTATCCAAGAAACTCCCGATGTCCTTCTCCACGTGCCCCCTACGAATGCTTTCATATTTCGTGGGAGAGAACCTCTGTGGATATGGGTTCTTCCAAAGGTATTGAAGATGCTAGGTCATAGTCATTGTAATGCCCTGGCGGCCGCCATCGAGGACTTTCTTCACGTCTTGATTCTCCTTGCTTGCCAAACAGGCTCCCTATGGCACTTGATTCCACAGCTGCTCCACTATCTGAGATGCAATTTTGATAGTAGGTCCTTTGCATTTCCTTGGGGTTCTGTTCGACAGCTAACTCGTAGATGAGCAATTCAAAATCACTTGGAAGGGTTGTCCTCAACAGAGTCTATCAGGGATGTCGGTTTGCGCCTTCAGCTTCCTTCTGGTGACTTTTTGGAAAAGTTCGCCCATGAAGAACATCAGATATTCCAAGAGCAATGTACATATAGAATTCCAACACTTTATCATGCGTTGCGCCACATGCTCAGTCTGTTGGTTATTATGACCACACCCCTCACCACTGAAGGCACAAGCGAGACAGTCGTTTCTTGCTTCTTGGAAAATGTCCCATGGCTTCTTGACTCTTATGTGACATTCACCGAGTCTCAGACCCGTTGGCGCTTACAGGATTTTGGCACGAGGACTGTTGGTCTCCAAAACACACTTAAGCTTCTCAACGTGTTCCAGAGACTGGATGACGTTGACCGTTCGATCGAGGAAAAGGCGTCCGCGGTTCTCGCTCGTCTTTGTGCGAATACAATCAGGCATACGATCGGACTGTCTAAATCTGAGGTGGAGAAGGATACCGTCAAACTGCATCTCTCTCTCGCGCTTCTGAAGCTGGCACAGGAGTGCATGAACGCCAATCCTGTATCAAGACTTGCTTCATTGCATGTGCTCCCCGCGCTGGATAAGTTGGCATTGCATGGCGACATACCAGAGGGCACTGATTTGTGGGTGAGTCATTATATAGTCGGTTGGAAACACGCAGTTTATACTAAGCAATGAGAGACAGAGATCGGCTCACTTGTTGCAGCGATCACTCGAGGGCTTCAACAAAACAGACTTGACACATAACGTACTTCCGGTAAACTTTTGCAGTGAAGAGCTCCGACAACAAGTCGGAAACATGGGAATCAAGTGTGCGCGAGATGATGTGGACGAACCCCAAAATAAGCGGCGGAAGATCTCTACCGAATCTAAGATCATACAGCGACTTCTTCAGCTGTATTACAAAGCCTTGGGCTTAGAATGGAAGGGCGGCACTGACAACATGAGAGAGCAAGCCCAGTAAGCAAGAGTGCCTGATCTGGCAATTGATCCTTGAGCTAAACTATTCAGATCCTCTTTTCCAGGTCTTTGCGACGCAGAGAAAAACACGGCGATCAACATTATGGGACAAATCTGTTGTGCCACTGACGACACGGTTCTCTTGACACAAGGCTATGACGGCTATTCTAATCTTCGCTGCTCATTGTGTCAGGGTCAAATCACGACAAAATCGGCAACAACCAGCGTAGATAATACCGCCAAGATGACAATTTTTGAGATTTTCGACGATCTGGTCGTCATGCCAAGCTTCAAGGAGTCGAGACGAACTCGAGTAACGGCGATGCACACATTAAGACGTCTCGCAACGCACGCGAGTGACGAAAAATACTTGAGCCTTGAATCTTCGGCGGCCGCTACATGGTGTATGCAGTCATTGATCAGTTCGGCCAGGGAATTGCGATTAGCTGCCGTGTGAGTTTCTAGTAGTAAAAAAAGACCCACAATCCTTTTGCTAAATACTTTTCGACAGACGCACATTCCCAGTTTTCTTGAAAGAAACAACTGTTTGCAACCTGACAGTGATCGTAGATAAAAATCGTGACCTCGCGGTTAAGCACCTTCGTGCCTTGTCAGGTCAGAATGCCCCTGAAATCAAAGAAACTTGCATACTGGCCTGGTCCCAAGTTGGACGGTATGGTCCCCCTCTGACCGGCGACATGGCCTTCTCGCTAACTCGACGGTAGCATTGGCCCCGAGGAACTGCTCCAGCTAGCTCTGGTGAAGCTTGTTGATTATCTGGGCCATGAGGATGCCATTACTCAAGCTACTGCGTTCAACGAGGTGCGCTGACAATTGCCAAAAGTAGTACTAGTAAGATTAACTGACAACTGACTAGATTTTGAACCTCGCGCGCTTTCATCGTCTAAGTCCCAGACAACTTCTTGACCCATATTGGAGAATCCTTGCGTTTTCAGCCGTCAAGGATTTGGCAACACAGCCAAGAACCTCACGATATCTCGCGGAGTTGCTCGAAATGCCCATGTCAGATTTCCTCTTGCTCATTCAAAGTTTTGCAGTGCCCTATCTAGTTTTGCACAAGAAACAGGACGTCATTACCAAAATTGCCGATGTTCGGAAACAACAGGCATGGCAAGTTTGTCTGGACAATGATAACTTGGGACCAATATTGGCCCTTTTATTAGTTCAGGACACCGACAATGTACAAGATCAGGCGATGAGTCTTTTGCGACATATTTCGCCTCATTTTGATGGATTCGGGTTGGTTGAATTGCTGCGCATAGAACCTGTCATGACGGCCCTTGAATTGCTAAAGGCTGCCGCGGATGCGGATGACAACCGAAAACCTCTTGTGAGTGCTGAAATATCGTTTGTCTTTATGGAGATGCTGATACAGTGTATAGGTACGCGGTGCTTTAAGCATGGCGGCTAGTTGGCTTCATAAGGACTCGAAACAGAAGAAGGGACAGGCCATCGCTCAGTTCCTTCAATCACACGTTCTGGGACTCATGGCTCGCTTGACAGATATATTCAACGAGGTATCTCGCCAGCGGCCTCCCATCGAGGAGCAAAAACGTTGCATCAAAGCCATGGAGGAGATGATTCGTGTTGGCAAAAGACATGTCCGAATAGCGAGGCCACAGGTAAGCAGCCCAATTTCACCTTCCGAAGCTACATCTAACGTCGATGAGATAGATGTCCGCTTGCATTCTATCTGCCATGCCAGATGACAAGCTTCGTGCGCCCGCCTTTTCATGCTGGACGGCAATGCTGACCTATTTGGATGAGGAAGACGTGGAAGTTCTCATTGAGACCACCTTCTTTCTCGTTAATCAATATTGGCACACTTTTAACGATTCATCACAATCGAAAGCTCAAGAGTTGCTGGGATGCCTACTCGACAAACAAAAGCCGATTTTGGAAGAAACCATAAATAAACTCCCATCGTTAGGTCATATAGCCCCGCTATCCGAGATAGAGGTAAAGCTAAGCCAGATGCGGAGGCCAGTTGATAGCCGTACAGCCTTCTACTTACTTGCGGAGAGGATATCACATGATAACTCTGGTGTGGTTATCCAGGCTCTGAGAGAGTTGGCTTCGTATCTTCAAAGACAACAGGGCTATCTCCAGGCCTCGGTCGTTAGCGAACAACCTGATACGGTCATAGTTGTTTTGGCTCGAGCTCTTCTTGATTGTGCGGCTAAGTACTCAGCCGACGAAAGTGACATTGGTCGGCTGTGTGCAGAAAGTATGGGCATGTTGGGTTGCTTGGATCCTAATCGTATCGAAACGGTGCGCGCAGAGAAGCAGATTGTTCTTGTCAATAATTTTGCCGATTCTATCGAGACCACCAATTTTGTTTTGCGCATCATTGACGATGTACTTGTCAAATCCTTTTTATCTGCTACCGACACGAAACTTCAAGGATTTCTCTCCTACACAATACAGGAAATGCTAGAGAGGTGCAATGTTCCTGAGGCTATCAAGCAAGCGGGAGGGCGGGAGTTTGAGTGGATATATCGACAATACCTCGGTCTCTCTGAGAGGACGAGAGAGATCATCAATCCTTTCCTTAATTCGAGATACGTATTAGTCCCGATGAAACAACAAGAACTAGAGTATCCTGTGTTCCGTCCTGGCCGTGGATATAATGTGTGGATGCGCAATTTTACGATTGATCTCTTGCGAAAACCACAAGAGACTTTTGCAATGCTTCTCTTTGAACCTCTTTGCCGAGCCATCCGGTTGAAAGATCTATCAACAGCGGAGTTTCTTCTACCCTATCTTGTTCTTCACGTTACTATAGGCGAATCTACCACGGCGGAGGAACGACAGAATATCTTGGCTGAACTCCTCACTGTTTTGCAACATGAAGTTCCGGAGAATGCGAGCTATGCTGAAAGGGAAGACAAAAAGTTATATTACGAGGTATGCATGCCGACTTTGTCTTGTGGATCTCCATTTTTGGATCAGGAAACTGTGGATTCTTGTGTGATATTCGGCATCATTAGCTAACATCTCCAGGCCGTGTTTCGGGTATTGGATTATGCTATGCGCTGGTTGCAGAAAAAACGAGCTCGATCTGATACTAATGCTGCTGCTGCTGCTGGAATCGAAAGGGTACAAAAGATCCTGGATTCCATCCCCGCCGAGCTTATCTCGCAAAGAGCTGTCGATTGCAAATCATACTCAAGAGCGCTGTTTCACCTTGAACAGCACATCCGCCAAGTCGAGGAAACGAAGAAGGACGAAGTGGAACGAGAGCGCTTGTTGCAACGATTGCAAGACATATACACACAGATCGATGAACCGGATGGCTTAGAGGGAATTTCGTCACATCTGCACGTTCTCGATATCCACCAGCAGGTTCTCAGTCACAAAAAAGCTGGGCGATGGACCGCGGCACAGACCTACTATGAGATGAAGCAAGCAAAGAATCCCTATGATGTCGATATTCAGATTGACCTCCTCACATGTCTCAAAGAGTCAGGCCAGCACGGTTCGTCTAACTCACGAAAGGAGATTATAATTGCATACTGACTTCGAGAGCAGATGTCCTTCTGAATCACGTAGAGGGTATTGAGAAATATTCTGTTGCTCCAACGATTGATCGGATAATACCTTATGCTGTTGAGGCATCCTGGGCCACAGGACGATGGGAAGCTATGCAGAAGTTTGTCTCACAGTATCAGGGCGACCGCACGGAAAATTTTAATGTTTCTGTAGCTCAAGCCTTGTTGCACCTTCATGGTGGATGGAAGAGCCATTTCATTGATGATATTAAGACTATGCGGGATCGGATTGCTTCCTCTATGACGTACACAGCCACCGCGTCTCTCGAAGCCTGTCACGAGACGATGCTGAAGTGTCATGTTTTAACCGACCTGGAACTCATCGCAGGTGTCAACAGCGATGGCAGCCCACATCCACAAGAGACATTGCAAACGCTTAATCGGCGCTTGGAAGTTGTTGGCGCATATGTTAACGACAAGCAGTACATTCTCGGGGTCAGACGTGCCGCAATGGAGTTGGTAACGTACGAAAACTGTAGAAAATCTTGAATCTTTATATGCATCCGCTGACTTCTGCAGATCTCGATTCACCAATCTCGATATCTCCGCGCTTTGGCTTGCCAGTGCCAGATTAGCTCGAAAGGCCAATTTGTTACATCAATCATTTAATGCGGTACTGCATGCCTCTCAGCTGGGGGACGACTCAGCTACAATTGAAAACGCACGTCTGTTGTGGAAGGACGGCCATAACAGGAAAGCTATCCAAACTCTCCAGGGAGCCATTGCGAACAGCGTCTTCATCGACCGTAGCTTTTCTTACGAAGGGGACTCTTTGGAGAAGAATTCGGATCAGCAGAGTTTGCTCGCTGCACGTGCACACTTGCTCCTCGCCAAATGGCTTGACAACGCTGGACAGACTCATGCAAGTGCCCTGCGACATCAGTATCAGAACGTGCCCAAGAATTATGCCGGGTGGGAAAAAGGCCATTACTATCTGGGACGGCATTACAAGAAGGTCTTGGAATCAGAGAAAGTCCTCAAGCCCGACGATCAGAGCGATGAATACATTACGGGCGAAACGGCGAAGCTTGTCATAGAAAACTATTTCCGCTCTCTCAACTACGGCACCAAATATCTTTATCAAACCTTGCCGAGAATTTTGACCCTCTGGCTGGAGCTAGGGGCACAAATCGATAAAGCGCCAGAGGGCAAGGTTTCCGTCTCGCAAGAGCTGCATCAACGACGAAAGCAAGTGCTTCGGAATCTGCACACGTTCATTCAAAAGTACGCTGGCCGGTTGCCCGCATACATCTTCTATTCGGCTCTACCGCAGATTGTGGCCAGAATTGCCCACCCCAACGACCAAGTATACAAGCTGCTCGAACTTATCATTATCAAGGTCGTCGAAGCCCATCCAAGGCAAGGTTTATGGAGTATGTTCGCAGTGGTGACTTCTAGGCAGGCCAATGAGCGGCGGGCGCGGGGTCAGCAGATTATCCAAAAACTTCGGGGGGGGAAACAAAAGGTGGACGGTGCGAGTTTCGATCTCAAGAGCTTGATCAGAATGGGTGAAAAATTGGCAGAGCAATTGCTCGTGGCATGCAACAACGGGGATTTCCAAAGTAACAGGACAACCCACGCCAGCATTACCCGAGATCTAAACTTCAATCATAAATGCACACCGTGCCCACTGGTGGTGCCGGTTGAATCTTGTCTAACGGCAACCTTACCTACTCTAACGGACAACGTAAAAAAACATCAGGCTTTCTCACGGGATGTCATCACTATCGAGAGCTTCCTGGATGACGTTCTCGTCTTAGGCTCGCTCGCTAAGCCCAGAAAGTTGACTGCGCGTGGCTCAGATGGTAAGAACTATGGCCTTCTAATCAAGCCTAAGGATGATCTGAGAACGGACCAACGCCTTATGGAATTCAATGGCATTATCAACCGGGCTTTGAAGCGGGATGCGGAGTCGAGCAGACGCCAGCTATACATCAGGACCTATGCCGTAACCCCTTTGAATGAAGAATGTGGCATCATCGAGTGGGTTGACGGGCTTAAGACACTGCGAGACATCCTGCTAACCATCTATCGATCACGTGGGATTGCTCCCAACTATAGCCATCTCGCACAAAAAATGAAACATGCAGTCGAAGGCGAGAACAACATTCAAATTTTCACCGAAACGGTATTAGGGATGTTCCCTCCCGTCCTACAGTACTGGTTCATGTCTCAGTTCCCTAACCCATCGACATGGTTCGCAGCAAGGCTCAAATACACACGTTCTTGTGCTGTCATGTCTATGGTGGGCACCATCCTCGGTCTCGGCGACCGTCACGGCGAGAACGTGCTTCTTGAGGAAGGTAATGGTGGTGTTTTCCACGTGGACTTCAATTGCCTCTTCGACAAGGGTCTTACGTTTGCGCAACCGGAGCGCGTACCATTCCGCCTGACACACAACATGGTAGCCGCCATGGGCATCTATGGCTACGAGGGTCCCTTTCGAAAATGCTCCGAGTTGACGTTGAGCATCCTGAGGCAGCAGGAGGAGACGCTCATGACGATTCTCGAGGCCTTCATCTACGACCCGACACTCGATCTTCAGAAAGACAAGAAGCGCAAGCATGAAGTTGTCAAACTGAATCCTCGAAGCGTAGTGGAGAGCATCAAACGCAAAGTTCGGGGTTTGCTTCCCGATGAAAGCATTCCGCTTGGCGTCGAGGGTCAGGTGGAGGAGCTTATCAAACAGGCTGTCGACCCGAGGAACTTGTCAGCAATGTACATAGGATGGTGTCCATTTTTGTAGAGAATAAATGCGTTGAGGGGAGGAAGGGGGGCATCACGAGAGGAAAAGATCGAGATCTGTCAAGTGGCCATGTTCTAGGACACTTGAGTATCAACCTTTAGTATGAGCGGCTACGCTGCCTGTTTCTGAGTTGGACTCGTCCCTCCTGTATTTGTAACTCTACAAAAAGCTGGTTGGGACCCAACTCATGGAGTGTTCCAATTGTGCCAAGACCTACCTTTACAGCCGCTAATTTCTTCTTGAGCTATTGCGGTGACCTAACCCCTAACAAAGTAAACCCAATCTGTACGCAATCACATAGATGTTTTGGAAGGGATTTTATGCGCACTATACTGAGATCTAACGCACTAATTAGTAAGTGGAAGATGACGGAATATCACCGTGAATTTGGAGGTTCACTGTGAAGGCGCATTACACAGTGACCTGAATTTGTAGTAATTCATATGAATGCTGGGGTGGCCAAGAATGTTCGGTGCGCACACCCTTCCTCTTATTCCTCTAATATTCTACGTTAATGGGGGCATTCGAAGTTGTTCTCTCCTAGCAGTCCGTGCGAACGTACAGCAAATTTTCATCCCCTCGCAACTATCGGCCCCCAATCGTTGGATTCCACTTGCTTAATGCCTTCTAGAGTTGAGGGCTGAAATTCGATTGTCTCGCTCGACGGTATTGAGCTGTCAAAACAAGCAGGGCATTCCGAATTGTTTGTTGCCATAACTTTTAAAGTGGGTGAGTTATCACCAGGTTGATAAGTGCGTACGAATGCCTAACGCCGAATATAATGAATTGTAGATAGATAAATACGAAGAAGTGCCAAGACTGATCTTATGCATCCCTAGATGCTTATCCCCTTAACAGTCATGAACCTGCACTGTGCTAAATAGCGCCCTAAAGTTCTAGGAAGTGCAGATTTGTGATAGTCAAGGGAATATCTGCATTCAATTCCTCCAGAGAAATACCACAGACACATCCAGTAAGTCCATCCTTCTATCATTCAACAAATCACTCCATACCATTCTGGACCTTCTTCCTTTATTCCCCTAGTCTCAAAAAACCTTCATGGCTGTATGTCGGAACGGAGATATCACGTCCTGATTGAAACCACACTTTGAATCCAAGTGCTCCCCTGAATACCAGGAGCGGATATGATGTCGCCGAGTTTCTCAAGCTATTCACAGCTGCGGAAATAGGAAATTTATACTAGAAAGGCGAGGGAGCAAGCGCGTCGACTGGCGTTGAAATGAAAATGATGTAAGGTGAATCTGACAGTCCGTGTTATCTGATTTGTGGATCCGTGAAGGCTATCATCATAACTGGTCTTCATGGGCACACCGGCGTAATGAAAAGTGCCATATCAACTATGTACCGCAGTGTTTGTGTTCTTCACTCCATATTTATGTGGCCAACGCCTCGGTTGTTGTCCATGCCGGATAGAGGCAGTTCAAATCATGCTTGAGCCTATCAAATGAATATTTTTCTGGTTTTATCAATCCCGTTCCACGGAAACTCGCAGGCGGTACGAATGGCCGTCACGAAAGACAGTTACAATTTGTCTCCAGCCAAACGCGGCCAGCTATCCTTACCAAGGGTGGGAGAACTTGT
>JAOYMO020424235.1:0-24020 GCA_025802455.2 Iodosphaeria phyllophila | reverse complement strand
GCTCTCGTTAGGATATCGACGCCTGAGGTCGCGATTGCTAATTCGCCAACCGCAGCACCAATTCAGGGGCGTGTCTGTGGCTCCTATGCGGTCGATTTGTACCTCGTCTGCGTTTTACGCAACCTGGAAGCAGAGGACACAGCCAGCAAGGTAAACCGGGATACTCGTCGTTCCATCTGTTTGTGGATCACAGAGCCCCTCATTTTGCGGTATTTGCTGCATAAAAATATCACCAACTGGAAAAGCCAGATAGTCCTCTTTTCCTGAATTTCGGCAGCTAGTTGGCCGTAACCTTGTGATAGGGCGTAAAAGAATTGGCAACGAAGGTAGATTGTAAGAGCAATAAACTCACACTACTAGTATCATAACTCACTGCGGCGAAGTGTTAGGAAAGCCTCGATCACCTGTAGCATTCCGATAAAGACTCGGTTGATGTCTCTGACCTAAAATCTGTGCTGTGGTCACCATTCAGGTAGCCAGTGTCCACTGCCTGGGACAGCTTCCTACCGTTGTAAGACACGGAAAATACTCGAGACAAACTGATCGCCTATGCCGTCGGATTGTCAACGTCTTCATACTGTGGTGGATATGGTCCAACAGCAGGGCAAGCTGGTTTGATCTGCCGGTACCGTGCAGTAGATCTTCGATCATACCATGTGGATGCCAGGTGGGGGTTGCCGGCTTAAAGTAGCACTTTACGCGTTCTTGACGCGCTCTGGAACCGTGGTGGAACAATACCGGCATCGGCACGATCCTCCTGTGGAGGAAGTTCCGCCCCCAACATGCAGAAAGATCACAGGCATCTCAGAAATACATGTCGCAGTGAAAATCCAGCATTGGCTTGAGAATAAAAATCTAACTAGCACAACTTAGTGCAAAGACATACCGACGTTGAAGATAGACATTGGGTGGCTTGGGCGCGCTGTACAGTATCTGCCAAGAGGTCACTGGCGACATGATGAGCTTGAACAGTGGCTGTCCATGACGCTATCTTGGCCTATCGTACGTAGTAGAAGGCTCTCGCCGTTAAGAAACGAGGGGTTGGACCGATAATTATCCTGGCCTTGGCACCTTGCTCAACGCCGCCTGCGGCCTGCCTTGTGTTCAGGCGCCCTTGACCCCTGATTGGCGCGTTACGGAGTCAGGGTTGATCAGTTGGCAGGTTCGGCCAATACGCCAACACCGCACGTCGACGACACGATCATTCATCAGCCTGCTTCCATGCTTGTCCCACTTTCCCGACCTCTCTCCCTGCCAGTGAGAACATAGGTCAATTCTCTTGTTCTGTTCTCATATCTTTGCCATTCCTTCCATCCTTCCGTCAATTGCCGGCGATCGTCCCGTCAAATGGTTGATTAATTACAGCAGGATAATTGTTCACCATTGTACGCTTTCAACGGCGCGCAGTGTCCAATCCGCGTATCCGATTCGTTTCGCTCCCCACTCGCCTGCTGTACCCACCATCTGCCAATCATTTGTGCCCACACTGATCGCACACTCCACTTCGTCGCATTCCCATTCCGCTCGCCTGGATCCGTGTAGCGACTGTCCGTAACGAAGCGCAACTGCAACTCAACTCGCATTTACTCAGCTGGGACCTTTGCCTTCGACTTGAACACAGGGCCTCCCTCGCATCAAGACGCAGTATATTCACTGCATCTACGCGCTTCCTCTCAATCTGACTGGACATCACACAAGGCATTGTCTAGGCTAGCAGCTGCTGAGGCCGGTTGCACACACTCTCGCTCTCCACTCGGCCAAAATTTGTAACCACCCTCCATCACGCACCTCCTCAGGCGATCTGGTGCGTCTGCTACTTCCATCGGGTCAGCCAGGTCTTGCCCGAGACTAATCAAAAACCAAAGGTCTCGCTTCAGCAGCAACATTAATACTTCAATTCACAAGCGTCGCAATTTGCGCCGGCGAGCTACGGTCCATTATCCGAATCTCGCTGGTTGATCAATTCTCGCGGTTTTGACAGTGGTCATTTCAAACCTGTCCACCATTTCGACTGGCGTTCGCTCAAAGGTCCATTAGCAAATATCTCATGAGTATATCTCACAAGATGCTCGCCACTTCTACTGCACCGCGCGTTCCTTTCGGCGCTGTTAGCAGTGCTCGAATCCAGAGCTTGATGAGTGTCAAAAATACTCAGAATGGTAAGCTTGACCCTAACCCAAGGTGCTTGCCTTCTGTGCCTCCGGCTATTAACGCTAACATCCTTAGCTATTCCCTCTATTTCGCCAAAACGAAAGGCTTCTGAGGTTGAGAACGACACGGAAGATGCCGAAAATGTTGATCCGATCATCTTCTCCAAGAGAACCAAAGGCGTGAGCCGTGTCATCAAGCTCGAAGGTTCAACTAGACCCAAGTCTAAGGCATCACTAGTGAAGAAGCCCACCACTATCCTTGAAGATGCCACTCCTGTCAAAGCTGCTGTGCGAAGCAGGAGTATCCTGCGACCCAAATCTCCGAAAAATAAAGTTGGTATGAAGGCCAGCAAGGTAGGCAACGAGGCCAGCCTTACAGCTCCCGCCGGTCGCTCTCCGACACGACCCGCTAAGGGTCGGACTGCTTACCGTCGTATCGATCCTTCGTCTTACAAGCTTGCCTCACTCCCGACGATTTCCAATGCTCCATTCTCTTTGGAGTCAGCCCTATCCGGAACTCTGGCCACTCGTGGGAGTGCCACGTGGAAGGCCCGCCACAACATCTCAGTTCACATTGACAGCCCCGAGCAAGATTTGAACAACCTTCTCCAGCGAAAAGCATCGGCACTAGACTTGGCTTCCGATGAAGAGCTCCGGCTTCGAGAAGAGTTTGAGAAGCTCGAAGAGAAGGAGAACGTGCCCCCGAAGGGCTACGTGGAACCCATTCGCAGGGAGGCAAGCAGTACGCGAGACCCGCTGCTAGAGATCGAGGACGAGGAGCTGGCGCAGCGACATAGGGAGGGGAGCGTCTTTCTCATCCCCGGCGACGAAGATGATGTCAAGGCTTTCTAATCCATGAAGAATTGAGACTGTAGTCGAACGAGGTGTCATACAGTCTGGAGTCCGGGTGAAGAAGAAACGGAGGTAATTTCATGACGGATTGGGAGGATAATGGATGGGCTCGGGAAGAGTTTCAGGGTCCGGAGGAAGTACTGTGTCCACGTTTCCCCGCCCGTTCCACCCTCTTTCACTGCAGTTCGGTCAAAGCCTCGGCGTTCTTGTGGTTTCTTATGTGCTAGTAAGGGAGTTCGACGGGGTTAATGTTACCAGCGCAAAGGTCTGTGGAAATTTGTCAGTGGAGTCTCGCACGATACACGGGTCTTGCATGAGACACGACTGATGAAAGGTTTATGGCGTTGATGTAACATTAAAGATGTATGAGTGGGCGATGAGCTAGGTGTGAGAAATTTTCATTCTGCGAAGTTGCTCATGGCACCTTCATCTAGGTCAACTCTTCTGCTTACGCCAAGAAAAACAATTACTAGCTAGTTATCTCCACCGCGCCCCCTTCTTTTGATTCCTTCAGGTGATCTTGGGGTAAAGCGTGCGATGACTCAAAAACGACTCTTGACCAGCTGTGATGACCAAGAAAGCTTCAGCGCCCTCTAACGCTATGGGCTTCACAATGACACTCATAAATGAGCCGATATCAGCACGACAAGAGCCACGGATCTGGTGTACCAATTCCGCAACGGATAAGAATTACTCAATAGATTGCAGAACCGCACTTCCAGTGCACCCGCGCAAGACTACCAAGTGGATGCATGCATTGATCCGGGGCTGGATCATGAATTAACCTTAGATCAAAGTGAAGAAGCAAGGGCTATCTACTCAAAATATACAAAAGCATATACACAAGCGAAACGATGAAGACTGAGCCAGATAAATAAGGCACAGAACCATTGCATCTGGTCGTTCGCGGTGCTTGACAGCGACGGCATAGGCGGACAAAATTCCCTATCTAATCTCCCCTATTTAACCGTTCCATTGCTTATATCATGTCCGCATCTATGCCTGTCCCAACAGCCATCGCACAGCCCGTAAGACCGAGTGTTGGCGAGTCAAGATTGGCTCCCACTATGGACTAACAAATTCTGAAAAGATTGATTTTGCTGTAGATGGAGACGAACAGACAACCAATAGACAGTTTTATGTGACTGAGTCCACCATGAAAAGCATGTTGTAGGCCCGATGTCGTCCACGAAGGCGGGTTCAAGGAGGATGGCGACCGGGCTATCGACCGAGTAATACGGTGGGTAGACAAAAGCTCAGAGCATAGTGGTTTTTCGTACGCAACTGTCCAATTTCGACCATGAAAACTTGTTAGGCGATCACAACCATTGCAACAATTCATGTACACAGAATTATCCCAAGAAGATCGAATTTAATGCCCACGGGTTGCTGCAATGATTGTGGTTGTCTAACAAGTTTGTAGTGTTGGAATCGGGCATTTGGGAGAGAAATACCACTTTTCTTAGGATTTTTTTGATGCCATCACAGGTTTACGCCTATAAGCGATAGGTCGAAATCGAAGATGAAGTCTTTTTGTATTCGAAAATCGAGGATACGATGACTACAGTGGCTTGATAGCTCTGTTGGAAGTGACCAATGAGAATCCAACAATGGGAATTATGGGTCCCATACCGGCTGGGCACTCAACACCAATGCTGTATCACTGTGGCGTCGTCAGTTTTTCCGACCGCAATTCCCTTCAACGTACAGCAACAAACCCTTTCGACTTATTTCAAACCAGTTTTTCACCCAAACTTGGTTGGGTCTGCCATTCGCATCCTACTGAATAGTTTCATATTTTCCTGACATGGCCTCGATCAACGACCTTGCCACCGCAGCCAGCATTGCCTCATCAGCCGTGGCCCTGCAATCTTCCCCCACTACCAGCACCTGTCAAGCCTCACCCCCACCACCCCAGCAAGGGCCCCTCCAGAGATCCCCCACCCAGCCTCGTCACCAGCAAGACAGATACTTCCAATCGGGCTCTAACCCCAGCCCTGCCTCAAATCCCCTCTCGCACCAGATCTCACAATCCACACACAGCAGCGGTGGGCATGATAACGCCCAAGCGCAGCAACATACTCACACCCTCGGCTCGACATCTGTGCTAGCTGCGCCCCAAAGCTCACACTTCTCCATTAACCCAAATTCTTCTGTCCCTGATTCGTCATCTCCGACAATAGGCGGGCTAAGCGACACGCTTCACATGCCACTTGGTGCGCTGAGCGGGGGATGGGGGTCTGGGGTTGAACCAAGTGAAATCATGCAACACCAGGGGCAGATCCTACAGAATTCCAATGCTGGTGGTGACAGAGAGCCGAAGAAGCCAGTGCGCGGCGCACTCATCGTTTTCGAGGGTCTGGATAGGGCGGGGAAGACGACGCAGGCCAAGTTATTACAGGTGCGATGCTGTGAGATGGGAAAACGGGTGTTGTTTCTTCGATTTCCTGGTGCGTAGTCATGATTTTGCCTTCGTTGCCCAAATCGTTCCTTGCCAACGAATTTCATGTAGAACGGCAGGAGGGAAAGACAAGTAAAACTCGAGATTGCAGGTTTGAACAATAGGGACAGTGATATTTAACTTAGCCGATAGACAGAACAACACCAATCGGTCAGATGATCGATGCCTACCTCAAAGGACAATCTGAGGTCGAAGATCATGTGATTCATCTTCTATTTAGCGCGAACAGATGGGAGGCAGTGTGGGTTTCATTCTCTTGGTCTTCTGAAGCTATCGACCCCCTTTCTCCCTTTCTCTAACCAACTCTATGCCGGCAGGTCCAAAATTCGCAAAGCTCTAGCAGCCGGGACCACCGTTATTTGCGACCGCTATTATCTATCAGGGATTGTGTATAGTGTCGCGAAGCAAAACACCAGCTTATCGCTCTCTTGGGCACGCGCACCGGAAGTCGGCCTGCCCCGACCAGATTTCGTGCTGTTTCTTGATCTCGAAGAGGAGGTCGCGAAGGCTCGCGGTGGATGGGGCGGTGAGGTGTACGAGAAGGGGGAAATGCAAAGGCGAGTTCGAAAATTGTTCCGGAACTTGGCACTGGATCGACTGGGCGTGGATGGGAACCCTATCCGTGATGGGAATCGCAACGCGAGGGGCAAGGAGAAGGAGAAAGATAGTGAAGACGGAGCCATGGATATCGACCCAGATAAGTATTTCGACGTGGGTTTAAAGGGGAAAGAAACAGGACCAGAGTCCGTGGAAGACCCGGAAGTTGGACTGGAGAGAGAAGACATATGCATCTTGGACGCAAATTGTACGATCGAGGAACTGAGTGAAAGAGTATGGGAGAGGGTTATATCGCGGTTGGAGGCTGTGGAGCAGGGGAAGTTTGGGACAGAGGTTAGGACCGTGCGGTGAGTGAATAGATCATCATCTTGTTCCAATAGATTACCGGGAAGAGGTGAAGTAATGAGTCTCGTCATGATTATCAGCGTCTTATTTCTATCTTGAGTTCTCTCATTAAGTCACCTAATTGATACCTCCATACGATCTTCCATACGCTTCTATCGACATGAAAAACATTGGTGAGGTTCTTATCCGTTTGACTGTAGGCTGGCCACGCTACACAAGGTTTTGGTGAGATGTCTAGTGCAGCGCGGCTAGCCCTCAGTCATGAGATAGGGCTGAGCTAAATTCCGTGCTCAACCCGGCAGAATTTGGGGTCACGCGATTTGGTCTGTCTGCGAACGGCAAAAAAGTGTAACGATGTATCAGTACATTGCGCCAACCAATCGATGCGGTCTACTGTGTAGCGCCTGTACAACTGTCGCTAGTGACGATGAGTCGTCACTATCAAGCGCCCCATGGCTTTCAATTGAACGCAGTACGATGACGATCCGCCATGTCTTGAACTGGAGACAGTATTAACTCCATCATATGACTGGTTTCAGGGGCAAAGATGAAAAATAATGCAGGAACTTGCTGTACCGGCAGGTAGTACCTCCATCTCTCCGAAAATCTGTCTAACAAAATGCACCTTCGAGAAAAATTGTTTTCACATAGTAACTTAGATAGACCTTCGGATAGACTGAGGTATTGCAGATGAAAACGACCCCGTTGTGTGTTGGCCAGAGGCCACGATAGCCCGATCGGTGCAGTCCTTCGTTGTTGCAAAAACCACGATGATATACGCTTCAACTTTGATAGATGTTTGTACTGACACAGGTCGTGGTGGCGTACCACCCTTGCTAATACTTCATGCGTGGATTGAACTTGTGCCTGAGAACACAGCAGGCTGATCACCGTGGGCTGGTCTCAGGGAAAGAGTTTCGTTAGATAACAACACTCGGGCTACTTGCGGAATAGTGTGCTCGCAAAGCAAGTACAGACATACACTTCCTTGGTCCTTGTTATGTCTGCGGAAATATCTTTGAGCCCCATAGCATAATCCTCACCTTGAAAGCATACTTTTGCATTTGTAGCACCGATTGAATCCTCCCTCGCATTCCACACTGCAACCAGCCCATAAAAAGTAGCATGCCTTTGTTGGCACTACAACAATCCTCTTCCCTCCTCGATCCCAGAGATTTCAGATCTTCTGCATCAACCTTTTTTCGTGCACACCGTCGTTAGTAACGAAATGGGTAAGTCATCATTCCCAGAGCAGATTCTGTAGATATAATTGCCGGTGTTTGCGCGCTCCAATGGCAGCGGGGTGGCGCATTCTACCGTTGGGGTTTATTGGGCTGATGCTACTGTGAATTTATAACCTTGGTTGAAGCGGTTGGAATTTCGCCAGGCTTGTATTAGAGCCTTGTGGTGATCTCGCCCAATATTTCAAGTTTGGTATGCTGGCACTTGGTTTTTGTTGTGGGGGGGACTCTGTGGTTCAACGACCTGGTAGGTCTACCAGTCAGCATAGACTATGATAGCACCAGCGCCTGCATGGTGATGAGACGATCAACTGATTTTTGACCGGAATGCGACATGGAAGTGCCGAGCTCGCAATGCAATTCGGCGGCGCTTTCTTCTCGAGGGTTAGCTCTTGCTAGCTTTTCCACCTATTGCTGTACGTAATACTTAGAGGGAGATTCGAGCTTATGATTGACGATAAGTTAATGTTTTGTAGATCACAAAATATGCTTCAAACCCCCACTTTCTAACGGGTATCTAAATCCGTCAGTTCAGGCGCCTACGACCCCGAAACTCTTAGGAAGTAGACAACATTAGACAACTGAGACTATCTAACTTAGAACCCACAATTTCAAGGCTGGTAATGGAAAGGTGTTAGCTTCTTACCCGTCCATCCTTTACCAAACTGCGTAAGATGCCGCTGATCGGCTTCCGGTGAAATGACTGTTTGGGTAGCTGTTAGCAGAAGAAGGCCGAGCGCAGGTTCCCTATCTTGGCACTGTCATGTCCGGCTAGTACTCGGCGTATCTTGTTCACATCAATCCCGTGATATGCTCGAGCCGCCTTTCCTGCCGTGGTGTCGTGTGGGTTTGCCATACAAGCAATAGGGCTCATCGTCATAAGGCAGAATTCATACGAAAATGTCAGGCTCATTTTAAGTGCCGTGTTGGGAATGTTTCCTGTCTTAAGGCATTACTATCAAAGCTATTCGTACCGACGTTCAATATTGGGAGAATAGCTCCAAAACTTATTTTGTTTCCTTCAACCTTGATTATATGCGTTGAGGAACCTCTTCAAACGAGGTCGCAAGTCCAATTCATGCAGACTGGCTACTCGTTATCAGCGTCAGTCACATATGATTCAGAATGTGCAAGTACCAGTCTCAGAGACACCAGAATTTGTTATTTGTGAGATGCGTCACGTATTGTACAATGCTTGACGAGGGTCTGTGCCGTTGATGTTGAAGCAAACACATTTTCTGGATATTGGTTTTATTAATCTTTGGTTTCTTTTGAATATTTTCAGGACATGCCCCCCATTCAGAGCGCCATTTCTTATCTTGCAAGGTAAAATGAGAGTTTATGACCGAAACCCATCCGCAACATAAGAAATTAGTAAGTACTGCTCGTACCACACACGTAAGATCTGTGCAATCAGCTGTATGATAATAGATTTACTTGCAAACGGTATGTATGAGAAATTTCGAAGCACGGCTTCCCGTCAAATGAGAAAATCACTACCTGTCTCTCCGAATGTCTACCTACAATGTCCCTCTGAGCACTGCTATTTTCTGACAGACTCTTGAGGAGATGGAGGTACCCACAAGTAGGTACTACGTAGTGTGTATGTCAGCTTTGCAGATCCTCTCCCCAACACTTATCCTGGCTCGTTAGATCGTACAACCAATCCCTTTTGCTTTCCTATCCACCGGGCTCTCGATTGAAGCTATGTCTACTTCTGTTTTCAATTCGTTTTTATTTCACCTGAGGGTGATTTTGGAGGAGGGATGAACGAGAACAGGGTGGTGTGTCGAGGTGGGGTGATCGAAGATGTAGGGTGACTTTGAAGAATTCTGTTTTATGAAGGCAGTCGAAAAATGTTCAGTTACTATCTCTGTTCGATTAAACCCTTCTCTTAGAGGCTATAAGTCCTCCTCGGAGTATCCATGCCGACACCCGGGTTGAAATTCCTCTCAGTTGGTATTCGTCCGTTGACGCAAATTGGGCATGACATGCGTATACTGTTCTGTTAGACGTGCACCGCATTCCATGAAAGTTTTGCGCTGGCCTGTAATCAGTTATGCAATTTGCCAACCTGGAACTGAGTTAATATAATTTGAATCCTGAGAAGTTCATGCGTCTCCGAGTGGTATTCGCCTTCTTCCTGGGGAGTGATGTCATTTTTGATATTTTGCTCCGGTAGCCTGCCATACAAAGCATCCAACACCACATACTTCAGGGAATGTGTCGTCAGAATCTACCCGTGATTTCGCATTATCCTACCGGGTATGAGGTATGAAGCGGTTGGTGTGTTCGTGGTGAATGTTCCGACCAAGCAGGTTGACTGATTAGCTCTTGTCCTGTTAACATGATGAGCCTCAACAATTGATCTTTCCCAGGAATAATATAGTATCTGTGAGCATTATGGATCTTGGCATAGAGTGGGATTTGCTGATCAGCCAGTTCCGCCAAAGCTCCTGAGTGGAAGGGAACACCACTTTCCTGTGAGTGATTAGTTGAATTACTCCTTTGAAGTGCTCGCAGAGTCCGAGTTAGCGGGTTTTAAACCTTGATGCTTTTCTATGGAAAACTGTGGCCATGGGCCAAACCCAGCAGCTTGACTGACCTGTTGCTAGGATTGGAATAATCCGCAAACCACATTTCTCTCGTTACTAGTGATCGAAAGAGCGGCGCCGATTCGAAAATGAAGAGAAAGCCTCACCATATGCCGTACTGCTCACGGCAGCTTTTATACGAGCCCCCAACTTCGTACTATATATGCAACAGGTTTAAGAAGGACTTGGGTTATTGGTAGCCTAGCCGCCTGGATAAGCAAGCTTCTCGAGAGGAAACCGGGCTGCCATAGTTCGCGGCTGCTGTAGGATCTTGCGAAAGCGCGTCATGCGATCTTGCAGCGTAAGTCTTCTTCCGAGTATTTCGACGAGGTCGAGGTTCAAACCTCCGCTTGGTTGGGCTGCTGTGGCGCCGTGACTGTCTGCGTTCACCTTCGCCGTGGAGACCACAACGTGCACGACTCGAAGGCGTAAACATGCGAATCGGGGAAAAAAGTCCAAGTTAGATTCAATGCAGGCCCATCAATTTCAGTAACACCGGGCACACATGGCTTGCTATCCAGCAATGTGCAAATACCAATTTCGGAGATAACGGATATTATTTCTCAGGTACTGGACCCATCGGGTAATTGGGATTGACATGGGTCCAGCCGTTGATATCTCGATCATCGCCGATGGAGAATGATATCATCGATCGCACCAACTTTTTCTGGCGTCAACACCTCGAAACACGATCCGAACACGTGCGTGCACGAATGCAACTACCCATAAGGAACCTTTCCTCCTTCCCATGCCGCACCAACCCAAAGGCCTGGTTGAGAACCTACCCTTGCCAACTACCGAAAACCGCCCATCATCTACATTCCCATCTGTTTGAGCCTACCGGTAGTCGTGAAATGAAAGAGATGGGTACGATGTGTGAAAAATTCACGCGTGTTTGTAGAACAACAGCTGGACTGCGAAAGATTCCCACGTCGTATCCCCTACAGCAAATAAAATCACCCTGATTCTTTTGAGCTGAGGAAACTTATTTGTTGACGGACCCGTATCTCCTAATGGTGTCTGACCTGGGAGTTCGGGCTACGTCATTTTATCATACTTCTGCCTCTGGAAAGACAAATTAAATTCCAGAAGCCAAAGAGAATCACAGCTACTTGTACCACTTCACTGCGAAGACCCGAGCGGAGTATTTTATCCGGAGAGCCGCACTGTCTTCGTCATTGGCCTATTGATGCGGCAAATATTATTGAGACTACATTACGACCGTCAGTCAGAAAACCCTAGTTCCGGTGATTCGAACTATTCGGCCCCAGTCGTGCATACCTCATTTGAGTCGCCCCTGTAACCATTCTATTGACCTTTATCTGATCCCGATTTCTCTGTCTCGTCCCCTCCTTGTCTACTACCCATGGAATTTATGCTTCATAGTATCGCAGGTGTATCTAGAAAAGCCTCAATTCATATGACATCAAAGCTGACCTGGACACTGATGTGTTATTCCATACTTCGCAATACTACCCGCAACAACCCGAATGGCCGTAACCCCCATGATAGTTCGACATACAAACTTTACTATACATGCCCGTAGGCTCCTCCTGGCAGTCACCGCCCATCCGTGTGCACAAATATTTCACTGTTGTTCAGAGGCCATTGTGCATCAACTCGCGTGCCCCGGGCTTGGTTGCAAATCTGGGCCTTGAATTTTCCACAGGCGATAGCCTACTGTTGGTTCTACAACGAACACATAGATCCAATCGGTTCACCAAAAACCTACCTCTTTCTTTCGCTAAGCGTTTGGCCACTATGCCTCCCAAGCGTAAGTCATCCTGTCCAAATACCAAGCTCAAGGTAACTCATACACTGTGTACAGTCCAAGACAAAAATGGAAATGGTGTCACTCCTTCTATATCGGAATTTTCTGCCATAGCACCTCGGCGATCCAGCAGGAAACTGAAACAGACCGGTCCGTATATCGAGTACGCCGAGGGCGATGATTCTGATATGAGCGGAAAAACATCACCCGAGCAGCGTGTTGTTAACAACAAGCGTGTAAACTCCCGAGTTCGCCAGGGAAAGACGGAAAAGAAAGAAAACCATGAGGTTGTTGATGTAGCAGTTGAGGAACTGAGGCAGATGGAAGACAATCTCCTCGATGCCGTGAAACAACAAAAACTCGCTATTGAATCAAGTGCGCTGGCTGATGGCCGAATGCTTTCTGAAGAGGCTGCGGCGTTACTCCCTCTGACAAGAAAGTCAACTGAAGTGTTAGCGCCTGGGAAGAATGCAAGAAAGAGAAAGCGTGATAAGCCTTCCATCACTAATGGCGCGGCGGACAAAACTGTAAAAATCGAGGAAGGACGAAACGGATTGGACCATAGTATTGCGATGGACGACCAGACATTGGAAGAAGCTGATGTGGCTGACAATGATACTAGCTTGAAGCTAGCGGCTGCGAGACCTCCACCAGTGAACAGCAGTTATTTGCCATTACCATGGAAAGGAAGGCTGGGATACGTAAGAGGGATATCCTTTCTTTTGAGTATGAGTCTTTCTGACAAAATCTAGGCTTGTCTCAACACTTACCTTCGTGTCGCAAACCCCCCGGTTTTCTGTTCTCGGACCTGCAGAATCAGCTCCATACTTGACCACCGACACCCTCTCCAGGATCCATCATTGCCCGAACATGCGACGAAAAATCGACCCGACAAAGAAAAGCCTGCGGATATAGCCTTGGGCCAGCGCTATGTTGAGAGTCTCTGTTTAGCCAACGTTAATGATATAGCTAAGATGCTGCGATGGAATAATAAGTACGGGATCAAGTTCATGCGACTAAGTTCGGAGATGTTCCCGTTTGCAAGTCACGGGCAGTACGGATATAAACTAGCGCCCTTCGCATCGGAAGCATTAGCGAAGGCGGGTCAAGTAGCGGCGGAGTTGGGGCATCGGCTAACCACCCATCCTGGGCAGGTATGTTCTGTTCAACCCGATCTTCAGGGATTCGCCCGTTAAGAACTCATCTAGTATACTCAACTGGGTTCTCCTCGTAAGGAGGTAGTGAGCAACGCCGTTCGTGATCTGGAGTATCATGATGAAATGCTCTCTCTTCTGCGACTTCCCGATCAGCAAAATCGCGATGCCGTTATGATTTTGCACATGGGCGGCACGTTCGGGGACAAGTCGGCCACGCTAGATCGGTTTCGAGCAAACTATGCCACTTTGTCACCCAGCGTCAAGATGCGCCTGGTGCTCGAAAACGACGATGTGTGCTGGTCGGTGCATGATCTGTTGCCCATATGCGAAGAGTTGAATATCCCTCTCGTCCTCGACTTTCACCACCACAACATCTACTTTGATGATTCTCAAATCAGGGAGGGCACCAAGGACATCATGGAATTATTTCCGCGTATTGCTGCAATGTGGAGGCGGAAAGGAATTCGACAGAAGATGCACTACAGCGAACCATGTCCTGATGCCATCACACCACGCCAGCGCCGAAAGCATAGCCCACGTGTAATGACGTTACCTCCGTGTCCTGATGACATGGATCTCATGATCGAAGCTAAGAATAAGGAACAAGCCGTACTGTCCTTGATGCGGAATTTTCGGCTGCCAGGATGGGACACGTTCAACGACATTATACCTTATGAACGGGAGGACGCGAACCGGCCTGCCCCGAAAGTTGCAAAGAAGAAACCGAAGATCAACGGAGCGAAGAAGGGGGGTAGGAAAAAGGCGGCAGATGGCATGAACGAGGAAGTCGATCAGGAAGCCGACGAGGCTCCACCGCCTCCCCCTGAGATTCCGCCTGAAGATATTAACATGGGCGGGTCTCAGAACCGAGTCTTTTGGCCAGAGACCATGGAAGATTGGCTCAAGCCCAAGAAGCGCGAGAGCATAAAGAATAAGGGTAAGGGCGGCGATGATGCGGGTGTGGTGGCGGACGAGGAGAACGACTAGGCGGAATGCCAGCACAGTCGTTTAAATGAGATCCCCTTGCTCTTGGGCTTTAGTGCGTTCAATGCTCTGGCGCTGTATTGGGATTTTGTAAGGAGTATTTGATGTTTCCTTGAATGTCGAATTGAAAGATTCACTGATGCAATCCACTTGCTGAGTATGTTACTTAATTCGACAAGCTTCGGGTTAGAATATGAGGAGAGAAGACCTTTGCGACGCAAGCGAAGTGAAGTGGTGGCACAGATGAGCTGGGTTGACACTGTTCGAACTGTTCTACTTCATGTAATCCCTATACAACAAGGCGCAATGGTGGGCTTGTCTCACCTTTAAGCAGTATCAGCAGTGATCCCCAGTAGCGATAAATTAGAACAGTCTCGCGAACTTTGTTTATCAATCCAGACCAGAAAAAACGGCTGGAAAGCTGCATGTGCAAACAACCAGAGGCTGGCATCCATACCTTATGCATGGTTCCAGCGGTTCCTTACCCTTTTAGACGTTGCGGCATGCTAAGGATGCGAGGTCTTGTACTTGCGTATCCTCTTTGTAAGTAATGAATAGGAAGGCGAATTATTCGTGGAGATCTAAGGCTGAAACGCCACTTTTCAGCGTTTTGTGCAATGTCCAGGAGAAACGGCACGAGGCGCGAAATGCCAAGAAATTTTCTCACTGGTGGGTTCTCCCACGCTCACTGGGGAAGGTGGGGGATGGTCGCACTGGATATTCCCCGCGAGCGAGGGGTGCATTCATGCCTAATATGAGCAGAAATATGGGCTAAGACGATGACCGCCAAGAGGAAGAATGCGGATTTCAAATACCGTATAGCATAGCAACTTGGCGACAATCACAAGCGACTTTCAACCAGGAATCCTTCACAACATGGGGCAGCAACCAAGAGAGACAATATCGCCGCACTCCCCAAACTCCCATTTTGCTAACGACCCATCACGACCGCCTCTTTCTGCGCTCCTTATTGAGTTAAAAGCCAATAAAATTCGCTATCGCGGCGACAATGGAGATGAAAATATTTGCGAAGTCCAATCCCCCGTCTACGATGGCAATTACGCCGAACAGATCGCTTTGAACTTGTGCAGCTACGCGAAGATGTCACCTCCGCGTTTCTCGAACGGTGATGGTACGAAGGACCAGGGTTGTGTTTATGAAGGTGGGCGGAGGTAAGAATTCTAAGTACAGGAAGTGTTTCAAAAGCCTTGTGGTATTTCCTCGAAGTGAGAAAGACTTGGCCTGACCGTTGTTCATCCCGCGTCGCTCATGCAGAACCCCGGTCGTACAGGCTGAAAAGGGGGGAGATGAGAAAAGAAAAGGTGGAGAAACCTAACACGGCAATTTTAGGTTTGCGACTGAAGACAGTTTGCTACCTGACGATGATGCAGAGCATGTGAGAGACGAAGCCAAACATATCCTCGCGAACATTGTCTGTGGCGAGAAGCTGTATTCTGCTCCTGTGACGGATGCACTTCGGCGAGGCGGAAAGATTCTCGATCTGGGTGAGTGACGTCTAGGAGAGAAGAGAGGTCAACCCAGGTGATAAAGAGATGTTTCTGGGATGACCGAAGCAACTGAAAATCTACGAGAACAAGAAAGTGGCGCTAATTTCACAACCACCGAACTCCTGCAGGTACTGGAGTAGGTATGTGGGCTGTTGAGAGTAAGTCGACAGCATTCTCTCGCTTATCCAATATGATTTTATGTGGAGAATAACAGACAAACCTTTACCACAGTGGGCGAACTTTTTCCCAAATCGCAAGTAATAGGCCGCAACCTCAGCAGGGTGGAAGCCGACACCGCCGTTCCGCTTAACGTAAAGTTCGAGGAAGGCGATTTTCACTGTGGCTGGCCCGACGATGGTGAAGTATTCGATCTTGTATTTCTTCGTCATGCCATTGTAGAAGTGAAATTGGAGGAGCTGCTGCCACGGGTCCTTCGGTGAGATCTTCAAGCCCCCCTTACTTGAAACGATTGCATTCGACATGACGACCCTAACATTAAAACCTTGGTCAAGCCAGCTCAAGCCGGGGGGATATTTCGAAATTAGAGACTTCGAGATGACACCCCGCTGTGACGACGGCAGCGTAACCGAGAGCACCACTTACCTTCTCCGCGACTACGCGATGACAATCCGGGAGCAGCTCAAGCGCCTTGGCTTCAACGTGGGCAACATGAAGGTGGCCCATTCAGAGCTGCAAAATGCTGGGTTTGAGCAGGTATCGACCATGACACGCAAAGTCCCTATGGGGCCGTGGTGGCCTATTGATGAATGTGGTGGAGGAGGGACTGGGAATCCTAGCTCGATGGTTTTGGTGGGTCGCTTGATGCAGACAATTGTAGACGATGGTCTGTGGCCTTGGGGGTACAAGCCACTGAGCAAAGGCATGGGCTGGGACGATGAGACGATTGTGGATGTGGTGGCCAGAGTGCGGAAAGACGTATTTGATCCCAGGTTTCATGTTTACTTTACGTACTGCAGCACTTACGGGAGAAAACCAGTGGTCACTTGACCTTCTGAAGATGCGTAATGATGGCTCGTTGATACATATCACCATCGTGTGCACTCGCGGGTCAATGTCTTGAGGAGAATAAGGTGTGGTTGATGCAATACATATCGCGGATGAGTGTCGAGATACTGTATTTTTGACAATGTATAATCACGCCAGGGGAAAGCAACTGCTCGTACCTCAATACCCGCGTTTATCGATCACCCAGCTGACAGGCTGCGAGCCCTTTACCTAATCGGGACAATTAACAGCAACACCTGAAGTAGGATAGTCCAAGTACCAAGTAAAACTATCGCCCAATCTCACCATACCCGCCAACATCATCCCGACCCCAAGCTGAAAAAGAAAAGCGCAATATCAAGAGGAACCAAGAACCGAAACCCCCGATATTCCGAAGTGAGACAAACAGCCTGGCTAGATAGATATCTCGAGCACATGACCTAACAAGTCTGCATGGAAAAAGTGGTGATGTAATAACCTGCTCGGAATCGTCCTCCATACTTGGAAATGACGAAAACGATCTGGTAGAAATCTGTTCAGCACTAACGCTCCACATGTTTCATTCTAGGGTTAGATTAATGAACGCTATAGCGCCCAGTAGTTACCCAACGTTTCGCTAAAGACTATGGACGGCATGCATCGCATACTGGCATTTACTAGAATTTGACTATTGCTGGGCTGGGGCAGTTATCGGTGATATCTGCTATTCGGGAAGGGCAAGCCAGTGGGAAAGGTATCACAGGCTGACATTGCCATGCAGAATACAGAGCCGAAGGGCTGGGAAGCTGTCTTGTAGCACAGAATGGGCGAATAGGAATTAAGAATGGTCCAAGTGGATTGCATGATGCCCTGGTGACAAGTCACATTTTTATCCGCACCATTATTTCCTGTCGTGATTTGGTCGAAATGGTGTGATTCCCCCTCCCAAGTCTAGATCGGAACGCACACAGGAGCCAGGGGATGAGTATAAATATCCGATACGCCGTGATAAAAGCTGCGTACAATACCTGCTAGTCCCAACGTATTTCCAGGGATGTGAGCTTGCCGCGCTCCGCGGGATTTTAGTACGATTGTTGGTGGAGTGCGGCCAGACCGCAGTCGAGGGGGTACCTCCCAATAGCTCCTGGATTTTGAGCGATTACTCGAACAGGACAACTGGCCGTTGATGAATCACCTTGGCGTCCCTGGCGAATCATACTGCAGTCATTATCAGCCATGGAATGCAGCAAGGAGTCTATGGCGGCAACATGCAAGAATCAAGACATCGAGTCCCTACATATCTCCGGCACATCATTGAGTTGTCTGGGGACCCTGTCCACCCATGTGTTCGCACAAAGAGTCTTAGACACAAAACGCATTGAAGATCAGGCACATAACTCGTGCTCTCGAGACAGCAGCATGTTGTAGAAACCGATTGAGCCTCGAGCGGATGGACGGACTACCTAACGGAACTTATTCATCCGCTAGCGTAATTACCTCGTGTGAAGCAATTGCAGGCAAAAGAGAAAATTTCTCCTGTGGCTCGCGCATACGCGAGGGAAATATCGGCGATCGATAGAAATGGACTGGCTGGCAGATATGCGAGTCCCTTACAGGCCCCAATGGCGACACGTCGGAAAGGTTGGCCCTGCATGCGAGCTTGGGCATCTTCTATCAGTATCTACGATACTGCACAGTACCAGGCCCTGGAGAGCCCTGATCTTTTTGCTGTAAGTCTATGCAGTATGTATGCATCCAGAGAGTTAGTCCGCTATCCCTAAGCCAAGAGGTCGAGGAATAAGTGGGACAAAATAAGATCGCATCAAACTTCAGTTGGGCGCAATTTCAAAAGAGCTACTCTTGTTGGTGGAAAACGGGACCCCCCGATGGATGCATGCATGTGAGCGAAGAAGCTGCGCTGGGTTGTGTTGCGGACAAATAAGCGCAGCATCGAGCCAATGCATGCCGAATGAGTGTCTCCGACTGTACCATGCAGCTGGGCCACGTCCCCCTGGACCCTAGGCCCTGAGTTTGCGGATTGAGGACGTGAATAACTCCGATTTTTGAAATTTACTTTTTATGTAACAAAATGGCATTCTTCGCTGGGGAGAAGACACGGTTCCTGTGCTGGACAATGCAGACCATTGCAGGATGTCGTGTCTGCCATTAATGGCTGGGTCCAGAAGGAACCACGGATTGCACACACTTCTTGTCTCTGAGCCATGACGGATGGTCTCCATTCGGGTTCCTTTCCAGTGAAGCGGGCAGGCAAATGTTCTACGTGCCCATGTCACCTTTGGCCTGCTTCCAAGGTTACAAGCTGAAAGAGCTGTGAGAGACGGTTAGCTCTCAGGGAATCATACCCTGACAAGAATTGTGTCTGCAAGCAAGGGGAAGATGTCGGCTGCCCGCCCATTTGACTGCCCGGTTGTGACATTGTTGCTGCAGTGGGCTCGGTTGCTCTATCCTGAGTGTGGGTTTGCAATAGAATCTTTCCGTGCCATCTCACAGCGTGGTTGCTATGCGGTTTACTGATCCGATAGTGATACTATGGTATGTAGAGGAGCTCGCTTTTTTGAGTCATTGTGCCTGGTGGTGCGGCTTGCTTGATTGGGTATGTGATGCCTAAGTTGAGCTGGGCTGTGGCGTGAGCATGTTGGTTCGGTTGTAACTGCAACGGATTTGAGATTTTGCTCTCGCTTGAGAGAACCGTGGTCGTAATATTGGTCAACTGGATGATAGACTCAGACCACGATTACCAACACCGTCATACGATGTAGTAATTGCACCCAAAGTTGGATAGTCCAGCCAGCCGAGCATGAAAACGGACCGGTTCACATCGGAGTACACTATCTATCTTCTCCAACAAGAAAGAGCAATGGCAGCAGATATCGGCAGATCATACCTCCGTCTCTCCGAAATTCCATCTAGAAACCGTGATGTTCACAAGCGCGTTTCCTTAGACAGACCTTCGGAGAGACGAAGGTGGACTACCTCGGTGTTAAACAGCAACCAGATCAAGTAACCAATCGACCTCCTGGTTGTTCGGCCGGCAAACTAACATATGGCCGCCGATCCGGCCGGTTCGGTTTGAAGAGGGGTGGAGATCGAATCTGGGCTACTATTCTCTCTCCCAACGAAATCCATGTGCCATGAGGTCACCTGCAAGATCGTTACGTAGGTACGGCCACCTTCCTTCCTCTAATAAGCCGAGACCCGTTTTCGGGGCATCACAGAGCTGGTCGGCATAGTATTTGCCGCCCGGCGAGGACTGTGACGATGATAACAATGATGTCAGGGCTCTGGAGGGAATACCTATTTTCCGAAGTAGAAGTGGATTGGGTTGCCATCACACTCATTGCCCCCTGCTCTCGAAGCCTTCCACTAGCAGGAATAGAGAAATGAATTAGAAGGCGAGAGCGAACGGACCTTGGGCTAGTTGGGCATCCACTCGTAGCACCGATACGTGGGATAGAGGGGTTCGCATGCACGGAAGGCTATGCTGTCATGGTAAGATAGGAAGGAGGGATTATGAGTTTCGCTGCATCATGGAGGCTGATTTGAGGTATGCCTTCTTTTCTTTCGTCTTGTGTGAGGTGATAAAACTCGCGAGAGAAAAAATTTGCGAATAGCACAGCCTGCGTGTGTGGGGGGAATCGAAATGACTCCCCTCCCCCCTTCGAACTCGATGAACCGACACTGTTAATAAGGGACCGTGCCCCCTCCCCTTTCACTTTCTCTGCCGTTTGGCGACTGTTGCAAGTCACGCTGAGCGCCGGCGATAATGTGCCTCTTCGACACTATCGTCGTTTATTCTCCCCAGCAACAAGCACTATCGACACAGGTATGATAAAGCCTGGAAACCCTTCCGAAGATAGTCTAGCCTGCCTATGTCACGGGCCAAATCCCGGAATCCCTTGCCCTACCACCACCCTTCGCGATTGAGACACACGCACACAATACGACATTGCCCTGCCGCGGGCATCTACATACGGTACACTCGCAGACGAATATCCACTGCCTACCCGCATCTCAGGCACCGGCTCTTGAACTCTTCTTTTCGACTCCACTTCAGAGCATAAAAACACTGCTGTGTACAACGAAGCGCTTCCAACATCCGCTTACCCAGCATCCTATGCAGTAAATAAACAGCGCCCGAATCTCACTGTCTCTTCCCCCTCTCACTGAGACGGGCAAAGCGGAGATACCTGCCACATTTGTCCGTTCGCCCCGTTTCGTCACGCAGTGACCACTACACCCACGACCAATCGGGCAGTCGGGGCTAACCGTCTTCGACCCCAAGCTATTTTGCCGTGCCGGGAGCCTATTTGCCCCGCAAACTGCAGCGGTGGCAGTCATAGACTCACAGCTGGAGAATACGTACCCATCGGCACCGTACAGCAGATCTGGGCCCTGCTTGCCACAGGTCAAAAAAATCGCGCGTTGGTGAATGCCTGCAGGCAGCCATCCCAAAAGGACGGCAATATAAATACCTGTGCGGACGGAACAGACAAGCCGATAGAAAGCGCAGAGAGTTGTGGTTTCTGCTGCTGGCGGTTTTCTTTTATTAAGAAGGAGAGCACACAGATAAAGGCAAGATCATTTGGGTCCGTCCTGGTGGGTTTCAGAGGTCTTGAGTTTGATATTGTTTTGTGGTCGACCTGACGACAGCTGTCACATGAGCGGGGTCACTCCCTGGTTACCTGCTTTGTGTGTGGCTGATTTACTGGTCACTCCCGTCATACTTACCAGTACGGTAACCCGCGAGATTTTGACCAACTTTAACCATAACACATCTTATCTTTCGCCACCAACTACTTTCATCGTCATCAGCATCTTCAAGATCGTCAAACAACCAACCAACCAAATAACGAAGCTCAAGAATAACTTTACAAACCGCCACCCCACTTAACAAGCCAAACCGCCCACCATGGCCGAAGTGCAAACAAGTCCGCGCCCCCTTCACTCCCCCACCAACCCAACCCCCAAGCGTCCCCGTGGCATCCTGAAGAACTCTTTCATCCGCTCTCCCACCCAATCTCCCACCGCGGCATCAGCCCCACCCGATACTATCGATGCCGTCGCTACCGCCAACACCAGCAGCGGCGACCAGCTTACAGAGAAAGAGCTCGTGATCCACAACACCCAAGTGAACGCAGGCCATCGCCGCTCGTCCAGCGTAGCCAGCCGCCCCGCGGCATCCCGTCGTCAGTCTTCGCGCACCCCGTCGAGTTCGTCTGCTGCTGCTGGAAATGGCGACGCGGATGACAGCGCGATCGCGACGGACAGTGAGGATCTTACTGCGGCGCAGCAGCGGCTCAAATGGGACGAAGCGAACCTGTACCTGACAGAGCAGGAGCGCACGTCGACGATGAAGATTACAGAGCCCAAGACGCCGTACGCGAAGCAGTATGATCCGTCGGAAGACTCGGACGGCTCGGCAGATGAAGCCGGGAACCGCAAGTCGTCCTCCAACGGTGGGGATATTCCGGGGCTCAGCTTAGGCGAACCTGAAGAGGAGATACCGGAACTTGGACCCCTGGGATCACGCAAGACGAGCAAGGTCCACGTTAGTGATGAGGATGCTACGCCGTTGCACGATGCGGAGAAGGACGAATGGCAGTTCTTGAGCCCTGAGGAGCGTGAGAAGCATCGCCGTTTTGAGGAGTTGAGGAAGAAACATTATGAGATGAGCGAAGCAGTGGGGTTGTTGGGACACCCCGAGATTGTAGATGAAGATGAGGATGATGATGAAGACGATGAAGTGAAGAAGGTCCCGTCTGTGCCGAAGCTGCCGGAGGGTGTTAATGGGTCGTAGGCTGCAGATGAGACGACAACAACATTGTGGGATATGAAGGGATGGGATAGGACTGGGAATGGGAATGGCAATTTACAGTACTGCATCCTGGAGTTGGAATGGTCGGACTACATATGTGGCTTCTTTCATGTTTTCTTTTCTGCTTTTTCCCTTTCAAAGTCTTTATTCCTTTGTTGTCTCTCCATGACTTTCTCTATACCCCCATGTTTCAACTGCTTCACCTATTCTTACGATAGCTACTTTTTCAGAAGGGGGAGAAGAAAGTGGTTGATTGCCCTCGCTGGGCTTCTTTTTTGGGAAGAAAGGAGGAGCTGGGCATTTGTCTCGGCCAGGTAAGGTATTCTACTTTTTTTCAAGTTTTCAAGTGGGCTGGCATGGCATCTGGGTTGTTGCTGTACAGTACATAGGTATTCGGGTCCCCGTCGAGAAGGGCAATCAGAGCGATGGCTGGACAGACGGATAGGAACAATGCTACTCCATATCAATCAATCAATCAATCAATCAATCAATCAATCAATCAATCAAATAAACAAACAAACAAACAAACAAACAAAATCTATAATCACAATATCAAACATGATTGTTTTCAAGCCCGACCTGATTCACAGTGATGATGTCTATGCCCGCTCAACTTCAACTCCAATCTAACTTCATTCTCAGTTCTATGCCATAACGGTATCCAGAACTGGGTATTGCAAAGGGATGTCCTCCTCAAACGACACTCGATTCCAACGAACATCCCATCAAAACATGCCCTTCCTAGCCAACTCCACCTTCCGCGCCGCCTCGCCCGCCTTAAACCCGCCTTTCGACACACAAATGCGCTGGCCTTCCGCCAGCTCGAACTTATCCTCGTGCGACGGGAACGCGCAGGGGCAGTGGTGCGGGAAGTGTACGCAAGCTATCGTCCACATGAGCACTTCCGTCCTCCAAAAAGAAACAGTACAGGAGGGACGAAAGCACAGCTTACCCAAGGTATCGGAACACAGATAGTTGTCGCACTGGAACGAATCGTAGTGTTGCTGGTACCACGCCGAGTCCGAGCCTACGTTCTGGGACTGCTGCTGCTGTTGTTGTTGTTGTTGCTGCTGGGCTTGCTGCCGACCGCCGCCGCCGCCGAACATCTGGTCGAAGAAGCCGAATTGCGCGCTGACCAAGGCCGGGAGGAGGGTCAGGAGGAGGGTGAGTAGGGGATGCTGCATCGTGTGAGCTGTGTGTCCCGGCGGGCTTTTGTGGTCGAGGTGGTATTCAGATTGCTGCTTGGACTTGGGGTTTGGCTGGGGGGGAAGGCGGGGGGAAGGCGCTGGTCGAGGTGGGACAAGAGAATGCGATGGTCTCAGTAGTCTAGCTAGTGCAATGATACTCTGAATGCCGGTAAGAATTGCTGCGATGCAAATTCAACGTTGTGTTCAACACGATGCAGAGACACAACTGAGAATGCGCAGCTGGCATCTTCCGAGGGTAATTGCGTGCACTGCACTGCAGTGACGCAAGGGTTCCTTATCGCAAGGGCCCCGGGCCCGCGCGTCACTATTTTCCCCCGGTCCGATGTGGAGCACGATTGTGGCGTGCGAAATTGCTCGCTCACGGGTGGGGG
>JAOYMO020424153.1:0-24041 GCA_025802455.2 Iodosphaeria phyllophila | reverse complement strand
CGGGGAGTACTAGCCCCACGCGAATACTAAAAGAAGTTTCGTTATTAAAGCCACACACCGATCAGTAGCGGAACAACCGCTCCTCGGCGAAGTCCAGCGCCAGCCGAATGGCGCCGAGGGCCACCGCCTCGTCGCCGAGTGTCGACAGCACGACGTCAGGTGGGAAGGGAGTCTCGTCAAGGATTCGCTGTCGGATGGGACCCGCGATCGCCTCACCCGCCTGCGAAATGCCGCCACCGACGACCAGCACCTCGGGGTCGATGGCGATCAGCATGGGGATGAGCCCCGCGACGATCTCGTCGGCGTATTCGTCGATGCGCGCGCGGGCCGCCGGGTCTCCCTCCGTCGCGGCGCGAAAGAGTTCCGTTGCGCCTGTCTCGGCGGGCCCGTCGTCGAGCTGAAGCAGGGATCGATAGTCGGGGCGCCACGGCCCTGAGCGCCATAGCCCGATCTGGGGTGCGGCTCCGTGAGCGCCCAGGTGGGGTCGGCCTCCGATGAGGGCAGCGGCGCCGGCGCGTCGTCCGAGATGCAGATACGCGACGTCATCGATGCCCTGGGCGGCACCGCGCCAGTGTTCCGCGAGCGCCGCCATCGGCATGTCACCGACCCCAACGGTCGTGATGCCAAATCGGTCGGCAAACCAGCGAGCCGGGTTCGTGCCCTGCCATCCGGGGATCACGCGGTTGAACACGACACCGCCGGCTCGATCGACAGTTCCGGGAGTCGCCACGACGGCGTCCGTGATCGCCGATGCTCCGGGCGCGAATGCGCGGAGCGCGTCGTCAGCTGCCTCGCCCAAGGCAGCGAGCCGACGCTCACTCGGCCAATCGGGTTCGAGGGTGCGACGCGCGCGCGAGATCTCCGTGCCATCGAGGTCGCAGATCAGAACGAGCGCTTTGAAGGCGCCGATGTCGCCCCCCAGCACGTAGCCGGCCTCGGGGCGAAAGCTGAACCCTTTCGCTGGTCGCCCGACGGTGGTGCTGACTCGATCGAGATCGGATTCCGAAACCCAGCCCGCGGCGACAAGATCGCCGACGGCTTGGTTGGTCGTCGGTCGAGACAGTCGAGCAGCCGCCCCGAGCTCAGTGATGGTGTGCACGCCCCCGGCATGCAGCACGCGGAGAACAGCCTGGAGGTTGAGCCGGCGCAACTGAGACGGATCGCCGCTGGTGAACGGATACTGACTGGGATTCATCTCGCGCCTGACGTCGAAGGTATCTCCCGTCATGATCCTTCATTTTCGAAGCCCCCTCGCGCGATTCGGAACCCGATATGACTTGCCGTCGAGAGGTCCGATTGCGCAGATCGCGCTGCGGGCCGGTACCGGTGACAGTATTCCGGCGCACACAGATGGGATCCGCCCTTCAGAACATGGGACTTCACTGCGTCGATCTGGCGCTCCGCAGGATCTGGTGACGCGCAGTGATCTCCTGAATGGGCCTCCGTCCAGGGGGTGGACGTCCATTCCCAGGTGTTGCCGGTCATCTCGTAGAGCCCGAAGCCGTTGGGTGGGTACGAGCCGACAGGCGAGGTCAGCGGTGATGTGGCATCGCGATTGTTCCGGTAGGGGAATCTTCCCTGCCAGGTGTTGGCGCGAGTGCCATCGTTTGCGTCGTTGCCCCAGGAATAGGTAGCACCGACCAGGCCCCCTCTGGCCGCGTATTCCCACTCCACCTCTGTCGGAAGTCGCCCGCCCGACCAGTCGCAATACGCCTGCGCGTCGACGTAGGCGATCTGCACGACAGGATGGTCCGCGAGACCCGCGATATCGCTCGAGGGGCCGAGGGGGTGCCGCCAATTGGCGCCCTCTTGCAGGCGCCACCACTGGCGCCAATCCCGCAGATCGACGGGTGCGTCGGTGGGCCGGAAAACCAGCGAGGCAGGCGGGGCGCCGCCGAACGGCTGTTCGGCCATCGTCACGTAGCGCGTTGCCGCAACAAACGCCTCGAATTCCGCGTTGGTGACCGCGTACCTGCCGATCTGGAACGGCGCAACCTCGGCAGTACGAACGGGGCCCTCTTCCGGATAGAACTGATCCGACCCCATGGCGAAGGTGCCCCCGGTGAGGGAGATCATGTCGCGCCGGCCGTCGGGAGGGCTGTGATCGACGGGGGCCCGGAGAGCCACCCGAGCTCGAGCAGAAATCGATCGACGCGCTCGAGGGTCGCCACGTATTGCCAGCCGGCCGTCGAACCCGGCACAAAGCCGGGATGGTTGAAGAAGCCATGCGGCTGCTCGTCGTATCCGACGAGTACCCAAGAGTTGTCGAGGTCGTGCGCCGAAGAGACCCAGTCGGATAGGTCTGAAAAAGCCACGATCGCGTCGTCGCGGCCGTGCAGGATGATCGCTGGCGGGAGACCCGGTCTCAGGCGCGTTGCCAGGTCGTACTCATCGAGGTCGAGTCCGAAGAGAGGTCCGCCGCGCTCTCGGAGGCTCTCCGGGAGATGTGCCGGGGTTACGACCGGATTGAAGAGCACGAGTGCGCCTGGTTGTCGCTGAGGGATTGTGCGCGCTGGCCCGTCGCCCAGCAGGGCGAGCGCCGCCGCAAGGTAGCCGCCAGCTGAGCCCCCGCCGACTCCCATGCGCTCGCCGTCGAGGTGCAGCTCGCGGGAGTGATCCCTGATCCAGGTGAAAGCCGCGACCGCATCCTCGAGGCTGCTCCGCAGTGTCGACGCGTGGCGGGAGGCGACGCGGTATTCGGGCAGGAAGACATGGATGCCCCGCGAAGACAGGTAGTTCCCGTGCTCGATGAATTGCCGAGGGGTGCCACCTAGCCACGACCCGCCGAAGAAGAGGCAGAGCGCTGGGGCAGCGCCGCTGGCACCGCGGGCGCCGCTTGCGGGGATGTGCAGCAGTCGTAGGTCGAGCCCTTCGACGGTTCTGTAGAGGTGGTGGGCACCGCTGGGCAGATCTGCATTGAGAAACGCCTGGTCTTCGGTGGCCTGAATCTCGGAATTCGGCATCTCTGTCACGCTAGCGATTGCGACGTTGCAGCGCCAGGTGGCTATTCGTCTGACCACTTGGTGCGCTATTGCCTCGTTCGGCGCTTCTGGGCGCTTGACGCCCTCGAGACGTCCGATGTATCGTTGCAAAACCATGACATGCATCGTTGCAAAATGAGCTCGAACTCACCGCCGAACGTCGTGCTCATCGTGGCCGACGACATGGGATGGGGCGATGTGGGCTGCAATGGCGCCACCCAGATTCCCACTCCACACATGGATGCCATTGCTCGCGACGGTCTGCGGGCGACCGACGCGCATTCGGCTTCGGCGGTGTGCACGCCCAGCCGATACGCGATCATGACGGGCCGCTACGCGTGGCGGAGTCCGCTCAAGAGATTCGTATTGATGGGGCACGGCCCCGCGCTGATCGAGCCCGACCGCTCGACGATCGCCTCGCTCTTGCAGGGCGCCGGCTACCGCACCGGCGCGTTCGGCAAATGGCATCTGGGCTTGGGATGGAAGTGGAAAGACGGGCATCGCGAGACGGCCTTCGGAGCTGACGCGCGGATGTGGATCGGTGACGCCGACGCGGGGTGGGAGGTCGACTACGCAGAGCCCTTCGTCGGCGGCCCTCTCGACCTCGGATTCGATCGATTCTTCGGCATATCGGGATCTCTGGACATGCCGCCCTACTGCTTCATCGATCAAGACCGCACTCTCGGGATTCCTGATCGGCCCAAAGAGAATCTGGTGACATCACAGCGGCCCGGCCTGCAAGTGCACGACTGGCGCGACGACGAAGTCGATGTGCGTGTTGTACAGGAGGCGGCCGCATGGAGAGAGCGCGAGAAGTGAGAGAAGGAGTCCGACAATGCCCGCTCTTTGTGGAGGATCCAAAACCGTCCAGCGCAAGCTGGTGCTCTTGTACGTTGCGATCTTGTCCCGTTCCGTTCCGAATCTCAGTCTGTCCAATTTCGCGTCCCCATGCCTTGCTCGCTCGCTTGTTTGCCGGTCGCAGTTGCGACAGCGCATCCGAGGTCAAGTCCAGGTAGTGAGTCTAGCAGGTGGTCCGGCTGCGACGGGGTCTCAGTACCGGTCGCAGATGAGCAAACGATATCCGGGACACGGCGTCGCGAGGAACAAGGTGGCACATACAGGCGGGTTTTCAATCCATAGGGACTAAGGGACTAATCTTGCTGGTTTGATCTATACAGGGGCGATGGTGCATGTGGGAAAACATCACTATTGAATGTCTTTACGAGAGGTTACTTTCCGACAGTTTACGAGCCCACTGTCTTTGAGAATTACGTGCACGGTTCGTCTACTTCCCGTTTCTCCTTGGAGACTCACTCAATGCTTGCGGTATGAACTAACAATGTTGCACTCCTTTGTTACACTCCTTTTCTAGACATCTTTGTGGATAGTGTTCACATTGAACTCTCATTATGGGACACGGCGGGCCAAGAAGAATTCGACCGGTTACGGAGCTTATCCTACGATAACACGGACGTGGTAGTTCTCTGCTTCAGCGTCGACAGCAAGGACTCGCTCGAGAACGTCGAAAGCAAATGGGTCGGCGAGATCCAAGAGAATTGTGAGGGAGTCAAGCTCGTTCTGGTTGCTCTGAAATGCGATTTACGCGAGAACGCCGACGATGATGATGGAGCCGCAGGTGCTGGTGGTGCTGGAGGCGCTGCCGATGCCGCCAACCGCGAGAAGAAGCCCATGATCGACTATAACACGGGTCTCGAAGTCGCTCGTCGTATCAAGGCCATGCGCTATCTCGAGTGTTCCGCCATGAAGAACCGTGGCGTCAATGAGGCGTTTACAGAGGCTTCCCGTGTCGCTCTCAGTGTTAAGGGCAGTGGAGAGAAAGACAGCAAATGCGCAGTCATGTAGGCTGCAGGAAGAGAAGACTTGCACTTGCTTGCTTGCTCGCATTTTTTGTTTTTGCTACGGAAAGCTTGACACACGCTCAGACCCCCCGACCATCCGTCCGACGACGACGACGACGACTTCGATACGTGTACATATTTAAGGGCTTCTCTCTGGAATTATTTCCTGCACATACGAACTTTCCCCCCGCACCATTTTCGGGAATCCACTATTTTTTTGTAATTCATGCTAGGGTCTGTCTCGAGCTAGTCAGTGAGTACGAAGCGAAAACGCAGAGCAGTGAACCGAAGGGGGGGGGGGGAGGAGTTGGGTCTTGGACCAAAAGGCTTTTTTCCTTTTGGTATTTTTTATTTTACGGATTCTGGGGTTTTATCATGTCCTTTTTTTTACATTACTATTTCCGCATGGAAGGGATGGGCTGTCATTTGCGTTTTGTTTTGTCCTTTGCTTTCTTTGCCTGTTTTACTTTTCTCCCAAAGTATATTTCCTTTCCCATCATGGCCCGCCAGTTGTTCCGAGGTCGTCCGGTTTTTATTTCTTTTTCCTTCTCTTTCCTCTCGGATGAGAATGACTCAGGCGGGGACAATGGTACGATGGCGATACTGGAAATACGACTGGGAACTTTCAAGCAAGATTTATCAAACACAGTCGCCGAGATGGAAGAGCGGTGGGCATGGGTGGGGCAAGTGTGCGAGCGCTGGTGGAGGATATGACGGTTGAGCTGTTGCGGTCGATGAATTCCATCTGTTGGCAAGGCGTGTGTTCCGGATACCACCCTGGCTCAAGGTCTCCCGCCTTCTTCGCCAGTGCACCGTACATTGGTAGCATTGAGTGAACGGGGAAGACTAGGGTTGAGTACAAGTACCGTTACGCCCTAGGGAGGCGGGCGACGCGTGCTGCGGTGGTTCTGGTGCGTTTGTGGTTGCTGCAATGACAAGATACCGTGTGAGAGAAGAGACTTGAGTCCTCATTTGAGTGACTCCCTTGTGTGTCATTGCGAACTGGGGGAATGCGCGTCAGGTGACCACGGCTATAACATCACACGATTATTCTTTGTATCAAGCATTCTTAACCCGCATAACGCTCCAACCTACATCATCTCATTGGAGAGAAAAGACAAGCCAGCAAGACCCGTTCAGTTGATGTCTTCACTCACGACCTTCGCGCATTCATAGCAACAACTAGTTCAAGCTCACTCGGACACAGGCAGAGATTCTGAAGGTACTGCATTTCATTCAAACGTATCTAACTATCCAAACATCCAAACCCCTATTTCGGAATTTGTCACTCCCAATTCCCACAGTAGTTCTCGTGCGTAAAAAACAAAACAGCATCATTTCTCTCCGCTATCTCCTCCAGCGTATCAATCAATTCGAAACAACGCTCCCCCGTGCTCATCCCATGGAACGCCTCTTTCATCCCGTCGACTAAAATAAGAAGCCTCCGCTTCTGCGTCCGTGGGTACAAGCTCGCTTTGGAAAGACGAGTGCGCTTCGCCTTGCTCCCGGGAACCATGGGCTGCTTGCTTGTGGGGCCAGTCTTCTGCTTGGGCACGCGTCCCAGGGCGAGCTTGGGCAGAGCCCGGAGGATCTCGAGACCAGCGAAAATGCTGCCCTTCTGCAGTTCGCGGAAGCGCTCGGCACTGAGATATCGCTGGCCAGCTTTGGCTATGGCTTTGCTTGGATCATCCGGGACGAGATCGACCAGGCTGTAGACCAGCGATGCCACGAGCCGGAGGAGTGCTCGCTCGGCCTGGGTCGCGGCGTCTTCTCCTTCTTCTTCTTCTTCTTCTTCTTCTTCTTCGCTCTTGCTGGTTTGTTCTGGTTCTTTGTGCTTCTCCCCTTGCTTTGTAGCCTTCGCGGCTTCGGATTGTTCTGCGGATGCGAAATCGTCCCGCGTGCTGACTCGCAGTACACGAGCGGCCGGATCACGGGCCCGTAGGAACCGCGCGAAGGCATCTCCTGAAGAGCTCTGGGTTTCTGAGTCTTCTTCTTCTTCAACAACTGGTTCCAAGCAGGTCTTCAGCTCCTCGGCATGGTTTGCGGCTCCGTCCGGGTTCAGCCATGTCTCCCTTAGATTCCAAAGCTGGAGGATCGTGGCTGCGGGGAATATGGGATCCAGGTTGGGCAGTCGGCTTCCATCACCAGGGATAGAAGTCGAGTACAGGGCCGCGTGACGGGAAGGTAGGTTAAGGGTTTCTTGCAAGGGGGACGAAAGGGACATGAGGGTGTCGCGGAGGTTGTTGGGCGGGGATGGGGGGCTCGCACCCACTGGGGTGGGCGGAAGCGATGGGGTTTCGGGGAGATTGGGGGAGGGCTTGGTGGTGAAATGGGAGAAGGCGCGCTTCAAAGATTGGAGAACAGCCATCTTCTTTTTGTGCCTTGGAAGTACGGAGTCAGGTGTGATCGGATGTGAGGTTTGGATGTTAGGCAGATGGATGTACTAACCAGACCACCAAAGCAGTAGGTCTAATGTATCGGCTCGTATCGAAGTGATCGATTGATTGACTTTCTGAGCAAGCCGTGGTGATTGTGTCCTGCTTATATAGGAAACGGCACATGGCCATTATCCCTCGCCCGTTCATACTGTTTAATCAAGTTCTTTATCCTCTCACTAACTCGAGCAGATTTGTTTAGGTTGTTTGTTATTTGATTTCGTTCATTGTTTCCCTATGCGCTGCACTTAAGCCTTTGTACGGCGTATGAAAGCGTTGAGCCTTTGTGCTAGAGCAGTGCGAGAGTTAGCAACTAAGAGGGTTTTCTTTCACTGGAACGTATGTGTTTTTGATGTCGGGCAGTAGGTCGCCACACGTGAACCTAGGCTACGATCTTTTTGGACAGGTTTTGACACGATGTTAGCATGCTTGCTGCTGAAAACCTGAACAGCGGACCACGGGATTTCCTTGAAACAAATGATTTGATTAGCGACCCATTTTGTTAGTGACTTTGAGCATGTTCTAGGCTCTAGAACTGTTCGGTTTTGAAATAGCTAGCTTCGGAATTTCGGAACGCTAACTTTATAGTGAATGCATGTCTGGCGGTTCCACGCTATAAAACAGTGAAAAACAATGTATTGGTGAGGAGAGTCTCAGCATGTGGTTTGAGCTATACTATCTGGATGGACGATCAACACGTGAAATTGAGAGACGGGTCAAATCGATTTGTTACGACACACTTGTAATATACCCTGTCAACTTCCCACCACAGTGCTACCACACACGTAGGAGCAGAAGTTCCCGCCACGGGTCAGTCTGTTGCTTCCTGGGAGCCAGATCAAAGAGTCAATGCTTGCCCCTTCTCTGCCCCACTATTTGCGGTAGTAATAGAGCCATAACGCCGACATATGAGCTACTCAGGCTCCTCTCGGGGTCTGGAGGCGAAGAGTAGGAAGAAGGGGAGAAGTATGAGTATTGGAGATCGAAACTTTGCGTTGAGTTGGGCTCTTCTGAGCGATCATGAGTAAGCTTCATCCACACTAGGTACGTTATAGCTAACAAGGTTACGAATTACGAATCCATTATTTCACCACTACATCGTAGTTAACAAGCACTTGAAAGTAAAAGCGAGAATAATGTACACGCTCAATTAATCTGTTCTCGGCTACTCAGCACCACTCCGAATATCTGCAATTCATCTGTAGTGTTCGGTATACCCAGCTTAGACTGCCCGAAATTCAGAAACTCCTCCCAAAATAACGCCTTGTTAAGTGCTTCGTCCCGCAAGGGCAACCAGGAAAAAGACACCACTTTGCCTAGACCCCAGACTCCTGTCCCTTTACCTCATCAGCATACCGAGCAGGAAAAAGGCGATAGCGTTCTCGACCCCTAGGCTATAACCTCGTTGACCCAGCGCAGGAATGAGTCGTCCTGGCACAACTCTTTCATCGCCTCCTCGGAGAGGTTGATGAAAACCTCTTGCTTTGTTGAACCGATGCTTGCTGGTAGCACCAAGGCCGTGCCTAGCCCCCAGCGGTTCACTCCACGTCGCAACGCATCGGGCTTGCATTCTTTAGCTCCTGGCTTGAGACACCAAACCGTGTCGGCTCCGAAATGGCGCCAGGTATTGAAGGCGAGCGAGTTGAACATACGGGGATCGTAGTTCACGCCGATGAGACGAGGATCCGGTGCAGCTGAGATCGTCGACAGCCGTTTCTGCACGTAATTGTCGTCGACGTTGTCAATGGACGCCTTCACTGCGACGGCTACTTTAGCGAGCGCTTTCAGGTCCGCGCAACCCTCGATGAGAGTATCGGTGCGAACTTTGGTGACGACGGGCAGGGTTGCATTACCGAAATACTCGTCGGTCAGCTCCTTGAACGCGCGAGCTTTCCAGTTCACTGAGTTCCACAACGATGCAGTATCGGTCTTGCCGGGCTCAGAATCCCCAAAGTAATTCTCCGACGTCTTTCTGGCCTTGGTGATGTGTGCAAATACAAGACTTGCCAGAACATTGTAGGATGTCATTGACCCAGCCATTCCGCTGTGCAGGATGAGCAGCTGCCTGAGCTGTTCAATGCGTTGGTGACTGAAGATGAAAATCTTGCCTTTGGACTTGATTTCTTGCATAGACTTCGTAGCACAGTCGAGGAATTTGGGCTGCGTGGGTCCACTTTTATCTGGCAGTCTCGTGTACTCGGGTGTCTTTCTGATCAGCACACTGAACACCGAGCTGCTGCTGCCTGCCTTCGGAGGAATGCGAAGCGCCTGTTTGGTCGGATATGGGTGTTCGACGTGTTGCTGTCCTCCTCGGGTCTGGGCAGCAAGACAATCCAAGAAGATACGAATGGAATCACCGTCGAGAATGGAATGGTGCACGTAGACTTGCAGGAATAAACCTCCCTGGACAAAGTTGGCATGAATCTTTGCGACTGGCAAAGGATCTGCACCAGCCTCAATGGGTCCTGGGCGACCAAAGCCGGGGTCGAGGAAAATTCGGGGAGAGAATCCTCTACCCTTCATGTTCTCGTACACAGTATCAGAGCTCTCTGTGTTATTGGGGTAGGCCTCACTGAAAGTGAACGGAATAACATCAGATGGGTGCAGGTAGGCGAAACCAGGAGGCATCTGGCTTCCTGTCCGGAGCGTGGATGCAAACATAGGCCGCTCTTTGGCAAGGCTGGCCAAAGAGTCTTCCAGATGGTCGCGGCAATCCTTGATTGACACATCTGACAAAGGGAAGCAGAGCACGATCGTGACATAGACACGAGGTGCGGCTTGGTTAAATGGTGAGAGAAGCTCAACCGACTCGTCATCATGGGCGCCCTTAGCGCGATGGATCAGTGGCTGCGCCATGGATGCGTTCAAAAACGCTTGTTTGACCCGAGAGGAGAGTACTGGCTCCTGTGGGTGTACTTTGCTGTTGTTGTAGTTATTGGTTGCAACGGGTGACCTTGGCCAACGCTTGATGATGACACCGAGCTGCTAGCAGAAGGCGTGGTGTGTTGGGGAGCGACTCATCAGCTTGAAGAAGTCGGGTTGTTGAATTTTATAGACAGAAGAACCAGCAAGTCGGTGGTAGGATTGCTAGAATCTTGAATGGTTAGTAGATGCTCGCCATCGACATGTCAAGCACTGTCTCATCGAGGTTTCCCATCGTCTTTCTAAAGTGAAGGAGAACCTAAAGTGTGCATGCCTCTTGTGTACAACCTATGCGAGGAGGCAATTGTGCGTCGAATGTGGATACCCTACAACTAAACGAACAGTTGATTTCTTTCACTGTGCTAAACAACAGCACTTGAACACTGCGCTAGGCAACAGCATCGAGTGCAATGGTATCGCCATTCATGTCCACGCCTTCTCCTGATAGACTTTATCGGTGTTGTCACCTAGTGTCCCAGGCGTAAAGCTCTCGGCAAGTGCTGGCCAGTTGCTGTTGCTGCCTTGAGCACTTTGAATTCAGCCTACCTCTCCGTAAACACTGAGACCCGAGCGGACTGACTTTCATCTAAGATGCACAACGGCAGCACTCTCTTAGAATCGAAGCACAATCTGTGATCTCGTCTCTCATCCGCGAGAAATGGAATCGAACAGAGCAAGAAACTCATAGGTACACTCCGAGCAAAAGTAATAGAAGGAACTTACCCATCTACCCAGGAGAAGATATTGGTAACCGGAAATTCTTTCTTTATATACCGAGATTTCCTGGCTGTTTCCAATGCGATACTGACCAAAAGATATGGCTAGGCTTCAGTTGTCGATTTTAATCGGCAGATTTTGCGGTACTGTTGCTTCTTGTCCTCGTTTCGAAAACTCGAGAACATCAAACCAGATCTACGCTATACTTGGCATACTATAGATAGATCCCACCAGAAGGTCTATAGCCAAAGCTCAGCACGAGATTATTCAATTCCCGGATCGACATTTCATGGTCTTGTATCACTGAGCACAAAGGTGCCAAGGCAATAAACACAAACAAGCAATATCTCTATAGGATGAACACTTGGGAACACGCCTGATGCCTTCTCTTCGATGATAGAACGGAGGTCGGCAAATACCAGCGATTTGGTTTCGATAGCCCATGATGCTGACTAAGGTTCAAGATTCACATTCTAGCTGCACTGATTTCCTACCAACAATAACACCGGAAAGATCTCTGTGCTGTGTGCTTATTTTTCATACACGAGAAAATCTCGACACCGGCGGTTTGAAGAAACTACCCCCGAATGAGCAGTGCAACGACCAGATAGTTCAACATCATGCCGGATAGGGGGGACAGGGGGTGCGAAACTTAGAACGAAGAAAGCAGCTATCAAATCAGGTCGACTTTTTGTCTACGACATCATCGGCCACTTATCTACCTGCTTGCCCACCCTTCAACCACAAGAACACTTGTATCCGCAACCCATGGAATCTCTGCACCATGAGCACGACAACCAAGACGGCTATCGTTGCCACTGTAGGTCGCAAATGGCCAATAGCGCCATTCTATTAGATCCACTCAGCGTATGCAGGTTTGGAAGGAAACCCGCTGAAGATCATACCTCCTGGCCAATCGGCTGGTCGTAAACTGATGCTTACCTACAGTACCTACAGTGATGGCACCTCCAGCTCGCCGGACGTCTAGATACAACATCCGTCAGATTTTAGTGCAATCTATATTCACTCTCGGCAAGACGTAGATAAGACATGCATACCTCAGCCACATACTGTACGTTGCTCAGCTGTAAAGCGCTGATGTCAGAGCTACCGGTATCTCGGAAGTCCAAAGGAAGACAACTCATCTGTTGAACATAATAAAAAGTCGATCTTCCCTACGATATTATCTCGCTATACCCCTATACCGTACACAAACATGGCGCCCGATCCGAAACCGGAGCCTTATAGTTCCATCTCGCGGCTTGGCTATTTCATAACAATTCTCACGCTCATCCACTTCTCAACTCAAGTAGTCTATCGCCTCTATTTCAGTCCTCTGGCCAAGTTCCCCGGCCCCAAGCTTGCCGCCCTCACGCAATGGTATGAGGCATACTTCGATCTCGTGAAGGGCGGAGGTGGCCAGTGGCCATTTCAGATCCGACACCTTCACCAGATTTATGGACCTGTCGTTCGCATTAATCCGTGGGAACTACATGTGGACGACCCAGAGTTCTATGAAGTGGTTTACGCGACCGGTAAGGCGTTTGGTAAATTGCCCTTTTTCAGGTACCAAACCGGCATGCCGAACGCCATGTTCGTCACGGCCGATGCGGACCTGCACCGGATACGCCGCAACGCAATCGCGCCGTATTTCAGCAAGACTAGAGTGCGGAAGCAAGAGGACATTGTGCAAGAAACAGTGAATCGGTTGTCGATACGCCTTGCGGATCAGTACGCCGGTACCGGAAAAGTCGTTGATATCGGGCATATGTGGGGCAGCACCGCATCAGATCTGGTAACAAGATTCGTCTTTGGGCGTCCAACTCATTTCGTAGACGCACCCGATTTCAAGTCCGATTTCGTCATCGATATGAGGAACATTAATCAAGGCGTACATATCAACGCGCACTTCCCCTGGATGGTAAAGATCATGAACTGGCTGCCAGCCAAATGGGGTCGCCACGGCGGCTGTTCCGGCCTTGGGGCCAATTCTGAAGTATCAGGAGGTATGGGCCTTATGGATCGATCACTTGAAGCTTTGGCCAGGCTCACGCAGTTTTTAGGAAATTGAGATGCAAATCCGGGATATCACATCCGGGCAAAATATCGAGGCACAAGAATCTGAGCATCCCACCGTTTTCCACGAGATTCTATCGTCGAAGCTTCCCCCGCAGGAAGTCGCCGTACCACGTTTAAAAGATGAGGCCATGAGTCTGGTCGGCGCTGCTGTGGAGACCACAAAATGGGCTCTCACGGTGGGCACATTCTGGATCGTCAACTCTCCAATGGTTCTCGCGAGGCTCAAAACAGAACTTGAGGAGGCCATGCCCGATCCGAACTCAATACTAGCTTGGGCGGAGTTAGAAAAATTGCAGTACTTGACGGCTGTAATTCAAGAATGTGAGTCAAATATCTCGCATCCCCATAAGGAGTACCGAGAAAGGCCAACAATTTCTTGATGTGATTCTAGCACTTCGCATGGCAGTAGGCATCGCGCAATGCGTGCCCCGGGTAAACCGTCACGCAGTATGGCAATACCAACAATACACGATCCCACCGGGAGTCGCTGTGGGGATGGACTCATATCATATGCACATGAATGAGACGATCTTTCTAAAACCGGAAGTCTTCAATCCGCAGCGCTGGCTTGACAGCCAACCCGATGGTAACGAAGCAAAGTCCCTGCTACACTACCTGACATCTTTTGGACGAGGGTCGCGCATGTGTATTGGCTTGCATATCGCTTATATTGAGATGTATGTTGGGCTAGCGACTATCTTCAGGAGACACGATTTCGAGCTCTTTAACACAGATAGGTCGGATGTTGATTTTGGGGTTGAGCTACTAGCGCCAGCACCGAAATGGGATAGTAAGGGAGTCTTGATGACAGTCAGATAAGAGTGCCTTATTTGCTCGATCGTCTGTCAGATAATCAGTGGGCATAGTAAAGCTGCAATAATCAGGCAGAGGCGTGAGGCGTGAGGCGTGAGGCGTGAGGCGTGAGGCGTGAGGGACGCGGAGTGGCTGAGATAATTTTCAGCACCCATGACAATTGTTCTGCTTGTTGCGATGCTCCCCTGGTCTTGGCAATACCAGATAGCCACGCGAATAAGTTTCAACGCCAGACACCCGCATGCAGTACTGTGAGTGGGTTCCAGTCGACGTAACCATACTCCAACATTCAACCATGCGACCTTCAACATTATCACGGAGTAAAGCATACAATTGAATGCGATGTATGCGGTATCTCGGACGTGTTGATTCCCAACGTGATAGAAAGAGCAATGATGAAGCTTCCAAGGATTGATCCCATGAAGCCTTGATGTGGGACATAACCAAAATGCAGGGCCAGTTTTTCGTAGTCCGTCAACTACCTAATTTAGTAACATTGCCGACATAAATAAGGGCCATGGCATGAAGAAAGGCACAGTGTCAGTTTTCCGTGATGGCACCCATTCTGAGCTTCAGGTTTTCAAGTGATATCCCCTTCTGGCCATGGCTGAGAGCCCAAAACGTCACGGCACCCCAAGCGAGCCAAGTTTCGTGGAACAACTAAGTTTTTCGTGGACTATGATCAACCTGGGCGTAAAGGGTTGCGGAGTATGGTTTCTTGACAGCATGGGGGTTATCAGGTAACTGAGAGAGCTTGCTCTACGGGTATGGACAAAAACAGTAATGATCGCGACAACAGATCGTCTGGCTTGGAAGATAAGAAAAGATGCCATACGGCAGCTGGGAACCCACTTACGTGAGCTCTGACTTTTTTTAAAAAAATCGCCTGCTTCCTACCTTACTGGAAGGTATGGTACGTAGGTGATTACCTGCTTCATAGATGGTGATATTATGGGGGTTCTCAATGGAATTTTCGAGACTCTTTGCTGTACATAGCACCGCAGGCAAGAAATGGAAGACCGTGTCCTGAAGGCCGGTTGACCCCAGCTCCTCGTCGATCCTAGATCTTGGGGGAAACAAACGATTGATTGACTGCGAACAGGAGAAGTGCATTCATTTCGGTGAACATCCCACCCTACTCTAAGGTTACGTTCCACGCGACCTGACTGTCAGACGCCGAAATCGCACTCTTAGTTACTGTACACAGTAGTAAATCCCACTCACTTGGTCATTTTTGGATGGGCTGTGTCTGTCTATCAGATAGACGAAACGAATAGAAGCAAATGCAATAAACTCGTTGATGATGATTCTTACGATTCAGCATGCGGTGGTGTGTCCACCAAAGCATGCATCTATCTTCAACTATCTTAGCAAGCGTCAGGTGCGTTTATCCCAGCAGTTGGATCCATATCCACAGTCATGGTCTTTTGCAGCTTGTGGGTACAGTACCTCTGATCTTCCCAAAGTCTGCAGACAAAGCGCTTCCAGATTCCAGTGCTGCTCTGCCGAACTTCCAGACTTTTTCAAGTGTGGAGATATCTCTGTTCTCCCCAAAGACCAGCCCACGTGGATGGGATCAACCGTGCAGCCCCAGCGTGGCGTCTGACAAGCCTGCGTGCCCATCGATTGACCAAGTGAGCTCGACAAGGAACGGAATGTAACCCCAACTCCATTTCAATCGCTTAGATCGCGCAGCAGAGAAGCCATCAGGTTGCACTCACCACGTCTTAGGGTATTGGGATAGCCAGATCAAGACTCGTTGAAACATGGTCCACGATTATACCGTCCATACGGTACCACATTGCAGCTGCTCAGACGTGAGCTTGGCTTTGTCATTGTAGCGCGAACAATCCCCAATCCATGCAATTCGCTCACCTCAAGGGAAGATCGCATACGATTTGAGATCTGCGCGGACACCCTGGCTTGTTCAAAATGGGACCTTACCCAACGACTGCTCCGTGTGATGACAAAAGTCCGCTTAGCTTTTTGAGGAACGGAGGTGCTAGAAATTGACCGTAGAACCGTTGGTAGTGGAGTGCGACGGTGTCGTCGAACCATGCCGAAAGTGCTAGCGATGGCCCCGAATGAACTACTCGCCAGGTCTAAAATCGACTGTCTGGCCTTAGCCTCCTTGTCCCTCGGGGAAGGCCGGCATTTAAGCGACCTGGCCTTCCCCGAGGAACGATGGGGCCAAGGCCAGAGAGCCGATTTAAGACCTGGCGAGTACGGGTAATAACATCCTCCCTCCTGCGTAGCTTTGACGCTTGTACGGACGGCGCAGAGCCTCCAATTCTCTGTTTCTTCATCTCCCTTCAGTCCAATTTTCTTTCGCTCCAGAAGTTAACTAGAAAATCCTGTTGAAGTAAGAAATACGCTACAAAGGAATCTCACCCTCACATTTATGAAATGAGGCTACCGATCATTCTCTTGGCTGGCTATTGTTTAGCCGCACTCCAACCCTACGATGCAGCGGTACTCAATAAGCGCACGTTGGGAGAGTTGCTCTCCTCCAAAGAACGGAATCCAGATCATGCCAGCTCAAAATCTATGAAAAGTCGGAATGTCGAACCTCAACAGAGAATCAAGGCAGAAGTGGTTCTGGGAAGCCAAATGTTGCCTAGAAATGCAGGTTCTTCTCGTAAACTAGATTACTGAATGCTCTTTTTAGTCTTTGACTCCTAACAAATGCCCAGCACAACACCCCAGAGAAGAGCAAGTATATCGCAAGTCTGCTCGATTACAGTGTTGTAGGTACATACAACGAAGTGAATGGAATGATTATGGATTAAATATTTACTATTGAGGAACCGCGCTTATGAGCAGAAAAAACTAAAAGGATTCGAAAAGAATGGCCGGGCGATTAAATACGAAGATATGATGGCAATCGAGTTTGTCATCGAAGAAAACTCTGGTAACAAGCGCCACATGAATGAAGCCATGTCCAAATTCTTCCACGAAGAAGTCAATCCAGAAAGGGGTATACTACCACCACGCGGTCAACCATTCACATACTCTAACGATCAAGTCACATATTTGGGTGGCCCACCCTTAACGAGGGCCGGAAAAAAGGCAGTGTCCAAAATTCGATATAGGCACAGTAGGCTTAGCAGGAAAGACGCAAAAATATTATCAGAGCTCGCTCGAAGCATGGTTCAGGACCATGATAATATTAGGCTAGGAGTACTTAAGGGCGAGAACGATGGAGGAAGGTCCGCGACACTACTCATCTACCTACCTGATTTCAAATTTGAACTTATTGATCCGTCTGGGAAAGAGGAAATCAGATATGATATGGAAAGCAAAAGGCACATCGAGCATCTATATCTCACTCCCGAGGGCAACATTGATTTTGATTTATCCCTCTCAGATGTGCTGGTACGTCAGCTGCGGTTCCATTGAAATTTCGCGTTATATTTGTTATTAGTATCAATGTAGCTCGTCATCCCGAAGTTGGTGATTAACATTAAAACAGAACACAATCTACCTCGGTGCATCTTGAAAAGGTCTGGGGGGATGGATCCAAGAGCAAGCTTCGAAGATCGAAACCATTAGGGAAAGACTGATACGTGGCGTACCATACACGTACAGCAATCCTGAAGAAGGAATGCCATTCAAGAGCGACATCAACCAAGAAGAACGGAACGAAGAGAAAAGAGAAGGAGGTGCTAGGTTTCCCCGCGAGATCAACAAGATACTTCAAGGTCAAGGCTATCAATTCGCAGGGTTCAAAGATGGTGTCCCAAGCTACAAAGCACCGTTTCAGAAGATATTCTGGCAAACCGGTCCTGATAACTCAGCGCAATCTAGTTCTTGACCCATGAGACGTGGACGGGCAGCGCCTCTCCCTCCGTCTGATCCTTACATATCATGGATGTGATCTAATTTAGATGACGTTAGGAGCCTTACATAAAAGTTTGGGAGGTATCGAAAATGGGTTGGCGCTTATACATTGGTTTTTGTTACGTTAGCTGAGATAATCTGGCGGTCTCAAGCAGACACCGCCCGCAATAAAAGAGAAACTCGTTAGTGTCAGCATGTAGCAGTGGGTAATTTTTGTATCATATGGAATAGTACCATCTCCGTGCGTTCGGCTGGTACATAGTGCGCTCGTGATTCACCTTCAGTCAGTTAATTACTGACAGATAGCGTTCGGCCGATCGAAGGCCACCTCAATACTCTAAGGCGTCGCCGACATTAATGGAATACGAGTTTGCATAATTCGTACTGATCATTTCGATACAAGCAGTTTGAAATTCCATTCTTAATTTATCGTTAAAGAGAGAAATAACCACTACCGATACCACAAGACTAATCCTCTCACGTCCTTGGCGCCGGCAGGTGTCAATCAGTTTTCCTTCGCCCAAGAAGGGGAAGGAACCGTCGCTGATCGGCTTTCATATGTTCCTTTTAGTTGGACAGAGAGCTGCGAATCACTTTGGACTCGGGTGCCATAGTACTATCGAACGGACCAGGTTGGAGGAACGGATGAGAAAAAAGTCGACCTCCCCGTTATTTCCTTAGGCCTGCCGCAAAGCTGCAGATCATACTTCAGTTTATCAAACGGGAGATATAGAATTGAAATCAATGGAGTGTCTCAGCATACCCACGATAAGTCTTGTCAGCGACAGCGCTTTGTCTTCACTCTCATGTGTTGTGGTAGGGGGCAAGTGCCGGGGTGCAGTTCTTGGCAGGATTGGTTGGAGAGAAGAAAAGCGACTTGGATATAAGATCAGAGACAATGACAGGGACAAGTAGACAAACCTACTGTGGTGGGAGGGCAAAATATTACACCCGCATATGGTATTCTATGGGGGATTGTGGGGTCCGGCAGCTCCGCAGGGAAAACCAAATCATTTTTTTCTTTTTGCTTACGAGTCTTGGAGCCTACCGCAGTGCAAGCCTATGAGGCAGGCAAGCGGCATACACAAGCGATGAGGGAGAAAGAGAATAGGAATAGCTTCTAACTGCTTAATGGAGTAACTACCAAAGCCTTCAACTACTGTGGTGCCGTGATGCTTGCCTCGTAGACCAGTAGGCTCGCAGGCTCAAAGAAAAAAAAAGATGTTTTTGTAGTGCGGGGCTATCGGACCCGCATGGACCCGCATGAAGTACTGTATGCGGGTGTAATATTTTGCGCTCCCACCACAGTAGATAGCTCAATGCAAAACCGAATAGAGACCAGATTGCGACACCATAAGATATGATACGGTAGAAATTGGCGTGGGCCGTGCATAGAAAAGGGGGGGTAAGCTGTGAAGCTCTGTCAGTTTTTTCCCCCTTGAAATCGAGTTTGGGTCACTATGCCCAATTACTGGTTCACTTATGATAAAGACTCCTCATACATATCGATTTGCGTGGTTATATTTGTGAGTGATTTAAAGGCCAGTTTAACCGGCTTGCCCACATGCTTGCTGGATTTTGGAAATACCAATACACATCATTGAAGTTTGCTTTATGCATTTCGATGACCGGGTATCGATATTAATTTGAGTATATTTATTGACATGTATTTGATTTTATACAAAGATTAAAAACGTCAGGTTCCACTTCTCACTTTGCTATGGTCGTCCGTCTAATGATCTCGTGTAAGGGATCTTGCTGCTGGTTGTGCTGCGCGCATGTCCTGGTCTGTACCTTCACAAACCTCTCTATGACAGGATTTCTATCCAGCTTGTCTTTGAGTCTTCTGAGATGGGAAACAACGGGCTTGCGAATTCCCATGACTCCATTGTAGTGCGTGCTTGTTCAGCTGCAAAGGCCAAAACGACGAAGACCGTGCGGTTTGTTCGCGCACAGCCGTGTCTAGCTCCCGACGGAGATCCCCACGACGCATACTTCGGCAAAACAAAACAATGTTCTTTCCATGTTACCTTGCCCTAAGGCTCAGGCCGTTTCCAACTATTGAATCCACGTTTTTGCATCTGCAAACCTGCAATGCTGACTTGCTTGTACCGACCCACAGCTTGAATGTGGCGGTCTCAGCTCCTTCCTCCATACACAATCCACGCCTAGTTTGCTCCTCCTTTTTTGCTTATAACAGGTTTTTTCTTCAGCATAAAAATCGCTCTTCTCCGAATCTGCACTGCTTTCTTTCTCCTCCTGAGCCTGCCATTCCAACTGTGGCACTCTTAATCATTCACATCCAACCCACGCATCGTCAGATCTACCTCAAATTCGGTTGTGCTGCAATACCAAACCCGAATCCACCATCCTACTACATTCATCACTTCATTCCTATCGAATCCATGGGGCCCTCCTCATCGCTCGTCACGCAACAGCGGGTGGGCCGAGAAGACGATCCGCCCGGCTAACTGCGCACCATGTGAGTCAGCAATAATATCATCGCAACCAAAGCGCACGGATTCTCTACGACGATGTTGTCAAGCATCGCCGGCACTTCTGGTAAGAAAAAAATAAAACTCCATGGTTTTCTCCCATAATCCCTCTCTACAATTGAACTTGGTGGTTCTGACACCTCTCAGATGGGAAGTAACCAGAACAGCACCATGATAAGCTATGACACCCTCTCAGCTGCAATCGACTACGATGATTTGGAAAGATCACGCACGGAAGGCGTGTACAGAAAGATTTATGGATCATCATGTCTCCACTACGATTCCCTACATTGGTTCGAACATGACCCAGATGGGACCCGACAATAGCAATGTGATAGGTTATGGTGCCCTATCCGCTACGAACTTATACAACAATGGCGGCATATCTAAAAGCGGCCGGGATTACGCGCTTGAACTTCGGGGAGCTCTTGTTCGAAACACATGCTACTCGCCAATTTTTAATAATGACATTAACGGGTTTGAGCCAGCAAGCCTCCGCCATGAGAGAAAACAATCGCCCCAAGATAGCTAGGGCAATTCGTTTCTCCCAGATAACGATGAGACGCGAGGGAATCAAATTGAATGCCGCGAAAGCCCATTTTTCGACGAGCTCACAACCTATTCTACCCTCACGACAGACGGAGACCTCGAGCCAAGAATGATTCCTCGCCGCCCCACTGTGAGGAAAGGTTTTCCTATATATATCAATGCCACGCTCTCTAAATCCTGCTGCTCTTAACCCTGCTGCTCTTCTTTCCCCGTTGCAACACCCTGTGGCAGACCAGTCCGATATAAACACCATCCACCAACCCAAAGAGTTTTTATCATACGTCGCCTTCGTCCTTGCAGCAACGCGGTTACGGAGATCTCCTCGCTTTATCGAAATCTCGTTCCAAGCTCGCCATCAGCAAAAATGGCGAGCCCGCACCAGAACTCCCCGTCCCCCCAGCCCCAAAATGTCCAGGTGGACATGGGAACTCCGAATGCGGAGCCAGCGGAGGGAGTATATCGCTGTCAGACACACGGAGGCCGACCTGTGCACGATTACAACACGGCCATCAGTTACCTCGTCGATCTCCGACACGGAGATCTGCCGACTTTTCTGGAAGCCAATGTGCGGCATTGCCGCGCGAACTTTATCTACCACGGGGGCCGCGTTGCCCTCAAAAGATCCGTCCGAGACCTCGCATGGTGCCCGAGGTTTAATCGAGAGGCAGTGGAGGCCTTCAACTCCAGCAAGTGGGCCGCCGCCGCTACCGCCATCTGCGTGTGGCTAACAGGCGACATCGAGGCGGATGGCTCGACATGCAAGGGGAGGGATGCGGCCGGCCAACCCAAGCCTTGTGAAAAGGTGTTTCCGGGGTGCGTGTCCCTTCCCGAGCAAGAATGGAGGGGTATAAAGGGCTTGGCAACCGGTAAGCGTTAAATTGCTTCTTTAATCCTCATCCCTCTCGATACGTCCATCTGTACTTAAGCTAACCCGTCGTTCCATTTTTTATCTGACAGTACTTGCATGTGCGAACTGCCACATTGACAACAACGGCACCAGATGTGCCCACCAAAGAGTCCTCGAGGGCAACGTCCAAAGACCGCGGGCGACCCTAAATAAAAGATGCACCAGGAGGAATAAGAAGTGGCGGAAGATGTTGGAGGCCAACAACGACGAAGGTCTACATGACCTTATTTCCAAGAACCTGGAGTTGGAGGACGCTGCGGGACCGGAGGACGAACTATCTGACATCACGGATTCCGAAGACGGAGACGTGGAGGAGGCTCATGGGGAATTGGAGGGGGAAGGGAAGGAACAGGCCGTATAAGGAGGACGAGAAGAGCCTTGAGGGGGTTCTTCTTTTGCGATATCCTATTATCTAGCTCGGAACCCTCTACGGCAAAACGACCATAATTCGTTCGGTTTTGGGGCTGACTTCCGCTCATGGTGACTCTATCAATCTTGACGATGTGGAAAAGTAAATTCTGCACGGTACAATGTTTTGCAATCAAGCCAACTCAAGAACCCACGATGGCTTCGTGGTAACCGCTTCTTGACCCCGACTTATAGCTCAAGTCGATTGTTAACAGGATATGCGTGGCATCACGAAGGCATCTACTAGATCATGGCACCATAAACCAGTTGGCCTCGTAGAAACTCAGATTTTGTTTCACGCAAACCCCGGTTTTGCGCATCGTCATCTACACGTAATCGCGTATAGCTTAATTATCGTGGGCCAAGTGGACAATAAGTCTGACTGCGTGTATCTTTCAGATCCATTCTGAATCCTGGAATCCTTTTGCACTCGTTTTGCATTAGTCTGTTCAAGGATTGAATCATCACATCGTGTTGCATCGCCTTTGTTACCGCCTGCATCCAAGGAAATTCAGAAGATTGACAGACAGGGTTGATAGCTCTTTCCCTCGCTGCAAGAGTCAGAGGAGTGCACAAGACAAGCAATGATGTCTCTTACAGAGTGTACTGAAGATGGGCATAACACCCCTTATTCATAGCGCAAAGCCATTTTTTGCATGCAAAGACTTCTGCACCACTTGCTGTGCTGACACAAGTGCCGAAAAATTTACAACGATGGGTGATCCAGACAGTGTTACACAAAAAAGAGTTGGTTATGCACCGTCAACTATCAATTGAGATCATAGCCCTATCATAGGAGATAGTAAGAATTTGGTTCCTGTTAACCAGGACCCATGCATTGTTCTTGATTTCTTGAAGTCGGGATCAATGGGCATATGAGCACATGATGACAAGGCAAGAATCCAACTTCATGTCGTGCATAGATGCCTGCTATTCAGAGGCAAGGGACGAACTACAATCCCTCATTAAAAACTGTAAAATGCCAGGCGGCGAGCAAACGATCTCGTTAATTTGATCAGTTGAGCTTGATTAGACGACCCAGAATTCCGTCTCACATATGTCAATCAAGGAATGTACTGGGGAGTGAATGCTGTATGCCAATATCTTCACCTCTTCCGTCGCCGCGTATTCATGGATCCTTTGGATGTCCTCGAAGATTCGTCTCCTACTACCAGGAGTCTTCAACATAATCTAACACGGGCCGATTATGCTAACACTATGGCATGCAGACTGACAACACTCCTGTTGTGTCATATATGCCTGTCTCAGTTGAGATTGGCCGATAACCACTGCCTCAAGCTTGGCTCATCGAACATCTTGAAGAAGATAAATATCCTTCTGCTCATCTTACACTTGTTCGCATCTACCTACGAATTAGGTTATCAAAATGGCTACTGGGTATGCATTTTTACCTTTCAGCCGTCGCCATCTGAACACACTTGATTCTCTTTGCTCTCCTCAGCGCAGACAGCTCTCTTTGTCGCACTATTCAAACCGCGTTCGGTATGATTTGTCGGCTGCAATGACATATGGTCGTCTCTGGGCACGAAGGAAGGCTTGTGTTGCAACGGATGGCGCATCCGTCCGGATGACGCTTCCAATACCCATGAAGAACCTGATCATGGGTCAGTTTCATCGTTTCCAAAAAGATTTTGGAGAACCGCGTGTAGCCAAGGCGGGAAATAGATCGTGAGACTAACCCAAAGGCTGCGCCTGACCCAGCCATGTACTGTCCCAGCGTCCTCATAATGCCGTTTGGCCCCGCGCCGTATCGGAATATATTCACAGTCCCTAACAGGATCAAATCAGGTCCACTGTGACGGCTAATCTTCGGGCCATGTGTTCATACCCAGAATGAATCCCATGATTGTCCCCACAGCTACGCGCAAAAGGCTGTCAGCCAGAATCGCATGGCATCGGGGCGCCAGTGGGTAATCGACACATACTTCCTCCCATCATGGCTCCCATCTTGACTGCGCGATTATAGTTTGGTTAGCGACCAGCGGTGTAAACGCCAAGATCAAAGCCTGCGTTTG
>JAOYMO020424078.1:0-24045 GCA_025802455.2 Iodosphaeria phyllophila | reverse complement strand
TTTTTTCCCCCCCCCCCCCCCCCCCCTTGAAACGCCGTTCCATTACACCAGAATCGATTCGATTCCAAGCATTACCCATAGCCCCCTCTAAATATGTAATATAATCCAATTAGCATCCACTGCGCCGGTGCTGCCCTTCTCAACGGTCAAAATTTATAAAACCACAGAGCCTATCAAAATCCCGGCTTTTCAAGAAGCAGAACAAGAAGAAAGAAGAGAAGCATTTAATTGATCCTATCCAAATCGTCAACAACCCGTGGTCGGTCTCATGGCAGTCTGTCGGCTGACACTGCCGAATTTGGCTTGCCAAGCGTAAAAGTACATGAGGGCGGCGAAGGGCTGACCGAGGATGGTGAAGGAGATCCAGAAAACGCAGTTGCCAATGAGCTTGCCGGTGGAGCCCTTGATTTTGGCCAATGGTTGAGTGACCCAGATTAAGGGCAGTTGGAACATCATGCCCGCGAAAGCGATACCTTGAGTAATGACTGCAGTCAGTTGTCATGTAAATTCGAGAGGAGCAGGTCTGTCTGTGTACCAGAAGCTCAAGGTTTAGGAAGGGGGCAATGAAACTCACCAAGAACATTGTGGGTCGGAATGCCAACAGCGAGCTCGTGTAGCACGGCTGAGATAAAGAAGACGGCCGAGCTACTGGGAAAATGGCCATAGCCACGGCCGACCAGGGATGAGTAAACATGGCGCTTCATGAAATTATACACTGGCTTGTTCCACAGTCTCCAGTAATCAGCCAAGCTCTCTGCATTCCACCAGTCATAGTAGAAGGTACGGTCACCGAAGCGCATGATCTCAGCCAGAGCATTAAGCGCCGACTGGAACACGGCGAAGAACCCAGCGAGCCAGATGACCAGGGAAATGGTGGAAAGCTTAAGAAGGCGCTCGGCAATGGAGGTCATGTCGAGCGAGTTAATCTTATCCAGCGAATTGCGCAGCACCGGAGCCGCGTACTGAGCGCTGCAAAACCAGATGAAGACACTCAGGCAGAAGGCTTCGCCCAGTCGTTTGAAGACATAGCCCCAACGAACACTTTGAGTGCGTGGATAGACCGGCTGGTAGACGAGGGTGGGTGCGAACCAGAAATAGGCTAGATTGGACATGGTGATGTTCTGCGGATAGGGGCACTTGCCATATATTTCAGGGATATCGGCCAGCTCCCCCTTAACGGGATGTAGATAGGCGTGCCTCAGATCGCGATTGGTTAGCGCATAGGAAGCCGTCTTGAGCCAGACAATGATGGCGTGAATTTCCGTCGCAGTACCAATAAGGGGGTGAAAAATGTGGCGAGCGACAACCCAGCTCGTCAGACCCAGAGCGAGACTGGCATTAATGGCGTGAGCAAAGCGAATCCGGCGCCATGTGGAGTTGAATTTCTTCCGCTCCACTTCGTTGGGACTGTTCATACCCCCGCGCTCGCCAGCCAGTGTGCGCGATCCTCTGGCCTGCCTGGCCGCATACAGCTCGATCATGTGGGCCACCCATAAGAAGCCGGGAATGGTAATGTACAAGGCCAACCCAAGCATCACATCTTCGCGGCGAAAATCGTGGCATGTCAAGCATACCAAGTTACCGTACTGTGCTTGTGTGAGTTGTCTCGTTCTTGTTTGTAAATGTATCGAGGTGAGAAAGGGGACCAACCTTTTGTAAGTTTTCAATCATCAACCGCAGATTTCCCACCACTAGAAGTATGAACAAGGTGAACTTGGCGTCAGCATTCTGGGTTCATCATATCGGTATCATTACTGTAGGGTGCGCAAGCGGCAAGACTGATTCCTACCTAATACAATGACCATCAAATTTCGAAAGCCCAGAAAACTCGGCGTCGCTGTCGAGTCGCGACTTAAGACCGAAGGTTTCTGCTTGTGATGAATAGCCATGACATGTCGATACTTCTTCATGAACATGTCTGGCTTCGCTGTCGTGTCCGGCTCGCTCGTCTTCTCTTGCAATGGTTTCCCTGAAGTCTGCCCCCGATCTCTTGTCTCTTGAACTCGAGCGGGGGCAGCATTGCCATTTCCCCCCTTGCTGGAGCGCTGCTCCGGTGCGTTTGCGTCCTGCGTTTCGACGCTGGTAGTCGTAGCCGAATCCATCTCGTCGACCACAGGCACGCGCATGTGGAGGTGTGGAGGGATGGATTGGATGTCCATCGAGAAAGAGAAATATTTGCTCTTTCTTGGTGGCAGATAACTCATCAAAGAGGGAAAATACCGCCTTGACGCTAGCAGGACGTCAAACTGGCGTAACGGAATCGATGTCTACGCAGTGCAGCACCAAACTTTATTGCCGGGTACATGGATGGAAACCGTCTAGCGCTGGTTGCCCACCCACACCGTACCCGGATAGGTATCTAGAGAATAGAGTTCACGGCTAAGGATGATAGTACCGGGCTGCCAATGCGTGAGGGTTCTAGTCAAGTTTAGGGGGATGGGAACTAGTAAATCCACTCTGTCTCTACCGTGTGATGTTTGACAGTTAGCAAATGTTCGTATTAGGTAAGTTGAATTGGGCGACGCAGTAATGTCTAGTGCTTCCATCAGATGAAGTCTCGATGTTGGCAATAGTTGCCTCGAATCACAGAATAACGAATTGTGGTGCTTCGTAGGTGGTGAGCGCTGGTGGGAATTATAAACGCATGGATGAAGTGTATTACAGGAGAAGATCCAGAATGGGACAGAGGGACGGCAATATATCCACACATTTAGATCGGAAGAGCGTCACGATAGCATTTACATGTACATACTCATGGGCTCAAATCGTGGCAATGTTCAGTCTGGCGGTTCACTTCTGGACTCGCTTCAACGGTTTGGTGGTGGGGCAGCATGGCCTTTCCCGGTTGGGTGAGCAGTAGTCTTTTAGGTGTGCAGACAGCTACCGTGTAAGATAGTATCTGATGGAGTAGGATTCTGGTACACAGTAGATGTCATAGAAAGACCAGTCTGAGACAAGTACCTATGCTAGAATAAAGATTAGCACAGTACTTCCATATCCAAGCACAACCAGTAGCATTTCAATTTTGACGTCATTTTCAAAACGATTTGAATGAACATTCCTCCCGACCGAATCCCGTCGTCAGATTCGCATGCTGGCTGACTCAGCTGCGCGCAGGTAGAGTACGGCACGATGTGGTAGGTGCTGTGCCTCCTGTACCCCACCACATCGAACAGTGTTTGCGGCCGGTGTGGACTCGGCGAAGAATCATGTAATCAGGCCACTGCCAGGGTTTGTGATGTTGCACACTGCCCGTTATCCGTTGCCCGTTGCCGATCGCGTACTGCGCGCGTATCACGGCTTAGACCATTGCGACGTTAAAATCTTTCCCGCATCCAACCTTAGCCAGGTAAAATAATGCAAAGCAGCGATTGACATCCAGTCTAGAAGATAGGCACGTTCACCCAAGGTGTTGATGAACTATATTGGCAAGAAGAGAGCACTTGAGTCCAAGATACTTCGGACACTGGACACAATCAGTGATGGAATAACTCAAGACAATGCTTTAGGCGACTTTGTACAAAGGGCTCTGAGCACTCCAGGATCTGCGCAATAGGAGGAGGTAGACTCTAGCTTTGGCTGTCTTCCGGTATCCCACCTTCACCCTGCTAGATGCACCGCGCCTCCCTCCAGGAAGGCCTACCTGCGCCAGGACCGGTACACAGTGATCATTTAAGACGTGGCCCTAACTTATATGATCTTTATCTCGAATCCATTCACCACTAACAAAACCACCAGCCCCGTGAGCCGTCCAGATGGCATACGAATCTCGCGGGGACTACGGGCCCGATGGAGATCGCGGTTATGGACGGACTCGTGGCCGGCGACCAGTGACGGACTGCGGCGCGACAATGGTGCACTGGATGCAGACGCGGATGCCTCGATGTCGTGGAGGCTCTTGGGCGGAACGGGAGCGGCCGAGTGCGAGTTACATAGTTGATGTGAGATGCTACACCTTGCTAAATGGGCTATGGCTCATATACGAGAGCACTGCTGATGATATATGTGGATAATTTTACCTTTATAGATGCTGCCCCCTTTAGCACGGGTAACGCAAGCGGCGGACTCGATCCCGTCCAAGCACTTGCATTCATCACTGAACAAAATCAAGCACCCGGTGAACATGGTGCGATGGACACCGGAAGGGCGACGACTGCTGACGGCATCGAGTAGCGGAGAGTTCACATTGTGGAACGGGACCGGGTTCAACTTCGAGACAATAATGCAGGCTCATGATGTGGCGATCCGAGCTATGGTGTATGCGCACAACGATGACTGGCTGATCTCGGCGGACCAAGATGGTGCAGTGAAATACTGGCAGCCCAACTTCAACAACGTTAAAGTCATTCAGGCCCACAACGATCCTATCCGTGATCTTGCCTTCAGCCCATCTGATGCCAAGTTTCTCACTGCCTCGGACGATTCTACCCTCAAGATCTTTGATTTTGCTGCAGGAGCTGCCGAGGCTACTCTGCAGGGACATGGTTGGGATGCCAAAAGTTGTGACTGGCATCCCACAAAGGGCCTACTTGTATCGGGATCAAAAGACCACCTGGTGAAATTATGGGATCCCAGATCAGGACGGTGTCTGTCCACCCTTCACGGTCACAAGAACACCATTACAAAGACCCTGTTTGAACGAGTCAGGGGAAACTGTCTAGCCACGTCGGCCCGGGACCAGACCGCGCGAGTAATGGATCTACGTATGTTGCGCGACACCTGTCTCCTGAAAGGCCACGAGAAGGATATCTCGACGTTGATGTGGCACCCCATACATCCCAATCTTATCAGCACCGCCGGTTCCGATGGCTCCCTATTCCACTACCTTTTAGACGAGCCACATACGCCATCGGGCCAACCCACCAGCCTCAGCCCTTATGATTCGAGCGATCCATCTTCAGCGCCCCCACTGGCCATCTATCCAGCCCACAAGGTCCCTTACGCTCATGACTTTGCTATCTGGTCCTTGGACTGGCATCCCTTAGGCCACATCCTAGCCTCGGGTTCCAACGATCGTATCACACGCTTCTGGTCCCGCGCTCGACCGGGAGAAACCGACTTCATGCAAGACCGCTACCACATCGGCGAAGCCCAGGCCGAGGCCCAGGGCACTTGGCATCGTCGGGACGGCCGGCGTCAGCGCCAGGAAGAAGAGGAGCAGGAGATGGAAGACGAGATGGAAGGGCTCGTCGACCAAAAGATGCCCATCAAGGCACCACATGCCACTGGCCTACCGGGTTTGCCTGGCCTATCTCTTCCATCCCACGGCATCATACCCCTACCTTTACCTCCACCATTGCCCGCGGTTTCAGGTAACCAGAATACCGGTCTGCCGCCACCGCCACCATTACCGTTCCCCGTTCCACCCCCTGGAATCGATCCTAACAATCCCGCCGACTTCGCTAAGATCGCCGAGATGATGCAGAAGGCCGGCGTGCCTTTACCACCGCCGCCGGGCATGTTCCCACCGGGGCTGATCCCGCCGCCAAGCGGCGTCAACTTTCCCCTTCCCCCCGGGTTCCCGGTACCAGGCGCCGAAGGGGAGTCGAGTGGTGCAGGTAATATGCGGCGCAGAGCACCTCTGCCTAGCCAAGAGGAGAGTTTGCGGGCGGAGCAGAGAAGGGGGAATTATACGCGGGTGCGGTAATGTCATTGGAGCTTTACGATTCATCTGCATCGGATTCGGTGGAGGAGAAAGCATTGACTGATGAGGATTCGCTCACTTGGAGCTGTTATTATGTATATGGCGAGCCAAGCATATCTATCTCATCATTGGCGTTTTTTTTTCTTTCTTTTTTTTTTGGCGGCGTAGCTTCATATACCATGTTCACCCAAGTCTTGATTCGCAAGGCACCAATCGGTGAAGGAATAAAGTTGACCATTCGTATCGTAGAGTGTGTATAGTAGAATATATCATAGAATATGTCGGCAACATTGGGGTGTCATCTTCATTGAGTCGCTGCCAGGACCGAGCATGATAACACGTGTGGTAGGTATTGAGTAGATTTGAAGAAACTATTACATGATGCCCAAACACCAACGCTATGATCATACACCGCTTGAACATTATGGATCGGCGCTGATACTCTTCCCTCACCCCCTGGTCAACGGTTCCTCTCTAGCAAAGGCCTTCTGCCTCTGAGCATATTCTTTAACGACCAGCGAGCAGATGGTATCGGCACACAACCTCTTTCTCCTCTGCGGGGGTAGTTTACTCGCGAACTCCAACCCGCTGGCGCGCTCGACAGCCTCCAGCGGGACTTCGAAGTCAGTGATGGGCTTGTCGTTAGTGATAACTGCGTTGGGTAATACGAAAGCGCCGAGAGCCACGATACCCTGGCCACCAGCAGCAGTGGCAGCATCCTCGGCGAATATGACCTTGTAGAAATGCGTGGGCACAGCGACGTTGGGCGGGGACCCGATCACTTCGTGCCGCAAGTACCATTTTCCATCAGCCGGGTCGCGGGTGGGCAAGTAGAGCGGTCCTGTGACGATGCGCACCGAAGGATAGCGGGTGGTGAGGCGACGGCAGAAGTCTTCGAAATGGGCCCAGTAGTCTCGGTTGAAGCCATCGCCAACCTGCGGGCACATATTGGTCAGGAAGAATGTGTCGTCCATGGCCTGTTGTGACCATTTGCAGTCCGCTGCCGGGACCTGATGGCCGCGGTCGTAGCCTGATCGGTAATAATCCTTCAGTCGAGCTCGAAATTTCTCAGGAACTGCCGCATCTTCTACGAATGTGCTGTTCTTGCGGTCGCCCCCGTCACGCAAAGCCAGAGACGCCGGCGTAATGTGCTCGGCTACCCAGTGCGGATTGCGCGTGCGTCGGTCGAAGGACGAAACCAGGGCTGATCGTGTCGCCAGATCCGCCCCGGGGCCAGGGAAGCCATATTCAAACAGGCCGGCTGGATCGACAATTGCATTGGCGACGGAGATAGCTGGCCTGGGAATTGGTGGGGGTACTGCCAGCGATGAAGGGGCTGAGAAGGTCGTCGTGACAGTCGTAGAGGATGTAGACGAGATGGTTTTGTTGTCTGGTTTGCGCTCACTCCGCAATGTGTACACGCTAGCCGTGATGGCGGCGCCGGCACCGGCGCTGGCTGCCGCGATGAGGGCTAAGGTTGTCTTGGACATTCTTCTTGACATGGGGTTTTGTGGCAGACCAAGGGAGGATTTCTATTGATTACCGCGACCGGGAAAATGCCAGCACCATAGCCAATCCCCGGCTTGAGCATGCGCTGCAGCGTCGAGACAAGTACGCAGCAAGGGTAGGGTAGCCCGCCGCCTGGTCCGAGATATTGGAGATAGTGGGGGTGGTGTTTTGGAAATATACCTCCTACCACATCTGGGGAATTACCGGGGATCTCTATCGGCTCGTTGTGCAATTCGGTGCAAGTTCACTGGCTCAAAAAAGATCTCACCCTCGCCGTCGGCACGTTACCGGGCCCGTTTCACTGCGACGAGTCATAAGCCCCGGATTACTTGCCTGATTGTACCGGTACCTACAACACCATTACTAGGCATTCTCGATGCCCCCACCTGACCGTTGCACATACCTGGCCGACGTGATGCCGGTGTGTAGGAGGGTGCTCACATACCGTCCATAATGCGCCCTGTACTCCGCGCAACCGCCAAGGTTTTTGGGTCTCTGTTGAGAACTTCTTGGTCAATGGCGAGGTCGTAAGGCGGTGAATATAGATCGCAGAGTGCAGTGGGACGAGTAATATTGAGTGGGTATCGCATCATGCCTTCAATTCCTCGCTTTTCACCAACTTGTCTGCTCGCCTATTTGACCTATAAGAATGAGAGAATTGAGTAAATACTTAGAAATTCAAGCCATCAGCATGGTTACAGAAGACAATATTGTACCTGCACTTTACCGACTGAACCAATCAATAACGTCTCTGGCGTTGAAAATCAGGGAAACGGCCGGGTGCTTGGACAAGGGTTAAACGTGCACGTTCCTGAAGCACTGGCACCGCTGGCCATCAAGGTCCCCAAATTCTCTGTCCCGAGCATGAACATTCCTGGGCAGGCGCGGTCCCCATGGAGAGAAATGGGGCAAGGACTGGGATGGCGGAGCTTTGCGCATCATGCTGGGAAAGTGTTGTCTTGCCCCCCACCAGCAACCAGAGAATCTTCTCACCACCATCTCCGAAGCCCTGAACCTCCTATGATCTCCGAATACCACTTCAGCCTACCAGTATCGCTGCATCCTCATTGCCCATTCATAGATGGTGTTGTTGCTGTCGCTCGTTCAGTATTTTGGTGATAACTGGACTGACGATCGCCAGATTGTGATTCCAGGCATATTGAAAGCATGATTTCGTTGTTTCTTTGCTTACTGTCACGTTGATCGTTGATGTCGATACGGGCGAGTCACTGGCCTAGTGATGATAGTTATCTAGACTTGTCACGTCTTGCCTTATCACGCCTACTTGCGCTCGCATAATTGAGTTCAAGAGCAGGCTGTATGTATTTAAAGTCTATCCGGCGCACGTATATCACTCTCTCCAACGAGTCTCTCCAGCGAAAGCCCATGCTTCCGTACCGATAACCTCCAACCCACCAGCGCAGCTCCATTGAGAGGGCCTTTCCGAACTCCAGCGGATGCAAGGAAAGCGAGTACAGCGACACCATACCAGAAACTCGACATAACGAGGTATCATTCCGTAGCGGTACCTTGGTTAGCTGCCATGATGGCGTCCATACATTTGGACAATGACACGAGGGGCTGGGTGATGGCTGTCGTGAGTGGTATTGGTACGTGAGACTAATAGTGTCGGGATGAAGATGATGGCGTTGTTGTTGCTGACGTTTCATTCTCTCCATCCAGCTTGCGTGGCAGGCGCTAGTATCATATACATCGACAGCCTAGTGCAGTTATTCCCCGGCAAGAAAGAATTTCGCATCCAGGACAGCAATGCCTTTCTTGCCTGCTCTTTGAGCCTCAGTTTTGGAGTCATGGTGCGTGCCGTTTTGCCCCTTGGACTTGCCTTAATTTGGGGGGATATGTTGACTAGGCAGAGCTAGAGCGCAACCACTAACGAGATTGGGAGCGGGACAGATATTCATGGCGCTGTACAGTATGCTACCTGAGGCGGAAAGCTACCTTAAGCAGGGCGATGTTGCCAAGCATTCGGTTGGTTTTGTCCTGATTGGGTGTTTTGTGGGTGGTTTTGTTGGGATACAAGTCGTTTCTAGACTGTTCCATCGTTTCTTACCGTCGCACGTGGTGGACTGTGACCATAGCCACTTGGGACGGCCATCATCAGCCCACCATCAACACCACGGAGACCATCAATTGCACAGTCATCGGCAATCTTGGCGAAACCGAAGTCTAGGCAGGAGCCAACGGTCTAGCGTTCGACGCGTCAGCGTGGCCAGGGATCGAACGCGGGAAAATGGTCCTACCAGAATCTCCGTTTCCGAGTCGACGCCCCTATTGACGAGGGCACCCACAGCGCACGAGGACATTAACAGCGACCAGGTGCATCCTCTGCAGCATTCAAACACTGGGATAAGCGATACCACGACTATCCAAGTGCCTCGAACCCGTCGCAGCAGAGCCGCAACTGAAAACAGGCGGCCTTCCTTAATTCAGCTCCCCAAGCGGGTGCTATCCTTCATGAAAGACACCAAAGAGAACTGTGATCAAGGCGGGCCCTGTTATGGCTATTCGGACCCTTGTGGCCAGGAATGCTTCAAACATCTAAGCTCGCGGTCCGCCTTGGGGTCCAGGGCCACCACTTTCATACGAACCACGACCAATCAGTCGTCCGCTTTGGGCCCATTGGACAGGTTAGACGAAGATGCAGATTCGACGTGTTGCACAGACGACATGAGTCCTACCCGACGATCAAGCCAGCATCAGGGGCAAGATTCATGTAATGAACATCACAATGACGGTGGTGACAATGACAATGATGATGATGATGATTATGATTCTGACGACGACAGTGATGACGAACATGACAGCCATCACAATCATGATTACGAACACCATGACCACCAGCATGGTCAATGTGGCATTGAAGAACAACCAACCATACGTGGTGAGTCCACCAATTCATTAGACTTGGAGAGTCAGCACCATCACCACGTGGCCGAGAATGCCTTCCTATCCATCGGTCTCCAGACATCCATTGCCATCGCCCTTCACAAGCTACCTGAGGGCTTCATCACCTACACCACCAACCATGCGAGTCCATCGCTAGGGTTCAACGTGTTCCTAGCCCTATTCGTGCACAACATCTCGGAAGGATTCGCCATGGCCTTGCCTCTGTACATGGCTGTCGGAAGTCGTCTCAGCGCCATGGCCTGGTCCTCTGTGCTCGGTGGTCTAAGCCAGCCGCTAGGCGCTGCCATTGCCATGCTCTGGTTGAAGGTGCTCAACCACACGAACACGGGCTTCAGTCCCGTGACTTATGGCTGCCTCTTCGCCGCCACCGCCGGCATCATGGCTAGCGTTGCTCTGCAGCTCTTTGTCGAGAGCCTGAGTCTCAATCACGATCGAAATCTGAGCATTCTCTTCGCCTTCCTTGGGATGGCACTGCTGGGGCTGAGTAATGCATTTACGGCGCATACGCATTGATGAAAGAATGTGGGTTAGCCGGTTAGCCAGGATGAAGGATGAGGGTATTACTCCATAGATATATAGGGGTAGGTATGTGTTATAGCCAACATAAAATACGAATAACTTTTCATGATTGCTATGCTTCAATATGAATCAGTGACTTGTCAGAGTCTGGCCGTATGATGTTGGAAGTAGAGGAACTCGCGACACAAAAAGATTCGTCGGTAGGTGAAAAAAGCTCACTTCGTGCGAAGAATAGTGCAGATACTTTCAGGGACTCAACTATGTATATCAGTGCCCTAGATACGGGTATTACGAAGATGCAACGAGCGGTAAAATGAATACCGGTCCGTGAAATAAAGAAATCAGCAGCACCATGAATACTTTCTATCTTCCTTGTCTCAAGCCACGGTTATATACGCTACACGCACACCCGCTGGCACGCAGGATCAGGCAGTGCCTCATGAGGGATCCCATGTTTGATTTCCTCTTCTTTTGTGATCTAGAATATGTGCCCGAATAAGATGCTAGTATTCCATCCACCAATGTATATATTCTCGTTGTTGCTCCAGAGAGGTGACAAGAAGTGCCAAAACACAACAAAGCGTGAAGGCGTGGCTGCATATACGAAATCTACATGATGATCATGAACTCCATCATACCTAGATTGGTATATCATGCTCTAGTCCATCAGGTCGACTAATGTAATATGTACCACGAAACACAATAAAGTCGCACAGCCAAATTACGTGCAGGTAATTACCCATCAACGCCTACAGACGGCTCCCGTCCCCCCTCCCCACCAAAGCCCCACTCATGACAGCTTCTTCTTTCCCCCCTCCAAGTCCCATCAACATCTCCCTCCCTCCAAGAGTCCCCCACCAAGCGACCCCAACCGCCGCGCGCTCCACATCCAGTTCGCCCCCGGCAAGCATGTCCCAGAAGCGCCTTCGACTTGCGTCCCGCAGAGCCGGTACACCGCCAACTGTGCATACCGCGCGTGCAGTATGTCCGAGCCACTCTGTGAGATTGTGCGGCGGGACGAAGGGTAACGCATCAATGAGGGCATGCACAAGGGTCGATTGCTCGGACAGCGGCGCAGGCGTCTCGAGATCCTGATCGGGCTCCGTAGTGCCTTGCCGAGGCTGCGCGGGGGCAACGGGGTCAGCAGGGAGGACTGCTGTCGAAGCAGTGGTGGCGCGGACATGGACCAGTTCGAGCAAAGTTTCGGCCAGCAAGGGGTGAGAGGCGGCCAGGGGAAAGGGGGGGCTGGAGATCTGGATGACGGTGCGGAACGCGAGGCGGAACTGGCGGGGAGATATGTAGGCGGGGAAGGCGTTCAGTAGGGCATCGGTGTAGAAGGGGATGCGGGCCATGGCTTGAGAGGCGTGCTGAGGACAGGAGAGCGCTGAAAGCATGGCGGCATGGGCGGCTTCGAAGATGGGAAGAGCGAGTGAGGTGGGATTTTCTAACGAGGGAGGGTGGGAGAGATAGTGAGTGGCCGGATACAAAATCAGAGACTCGACCATGGGGGTGGGCATGGTAAGGGGTAAATGCTCGGCGGTATTGAGATAGTAGAGTGATAGAGCCTCTTCGAGCGGAGATGAAGACGGAGACAGAGAGGGGCCAGTCTCGACAAGAAAGGATATACAGGCTTCCGGGAACCGAGTCAAGATGTCGAGAGAAGTCAAATAAGTAAAAGTATAGGCCTGGAAGGCGTCGGCGCCTTGGCGAGATGAGATAAAGTACATGTTGCGCAGGGCATGCAGCGTCTTAGCAGCCATGACGGGAGCGATTTTATTATTACGAAGACGGGGGTCGAGGAGACTACGGGCAACCATGGGCTGCAGTGTGGCCACGACAGTATACATGATTTTGCGGAGAAGCTCCCATAGCGTGGTCCACGGCCCCTGAAGCACATCGGGCGATAGCAAGCTCACTTCGGCGGCCATATCGATGACCGAGAAGCGAGACTGGCGCCACTTGTCCCTCAATTGCACGGTAAAATTGAAGAGGGCGTCATGGGCTTCGAGGACAGCAGCCGAATCCACGGCATGTTGCACGGCGAAGGCTGCCACTCTGGACAAGGGGCCCAGATTCTGCACCAGTAGCTTAGACACCAAACCTTGCACCGGCGCCAGCGACTCTCGACTGACCCCTGTACTGCTGTTGGCCGATATGTTTAGTAAGAAATTGGCTCCATTAAATCCTGACAGACCCAATACGGATCGCAAGACGGCCGTCAGGAGTAGATCCGCGTTCAGCCCATGTTGGTCGGCCTCTGAGAGCACGGGAAAGGCATAGCTGAGAGAGACCACAATAGCATCTACGCCAGACTGGTAGTGTGGGCTCTGTGGGCTCTGCACGCATTCTGCCAGGGCCATGTTAGTGGCCGTGACAATAGCTCCTTTGATTGTTGATCGCAGCCACCAGGACAGGACGTTCTTGTTTTCACTTTCACCACCGGGTTGAGGTTGTTGTTGTTGTTGCTGCTGCTGCTGTTGCTGACCGTCAAGTCCAAGAAGAACGGCCGTGAGAACAAGTGTGTGTTTCCATCGTGGCGACCGCTCGTCAGCGCCCTTAAGCACAGCGCGCGCCCATTCCCCAACATCTAAACAGCGGCCTGGACCTGTTTCGGAATCATTCTGTCGTTGTCGAATATGGCTCGCCGCCGTATTATAAACGCCTAGAATAGCCTGACATGCCGGTAGGATATCGCCGTTGTGCTCATCCTCCCATATAGCCCGCGCCGTCAGGAGATGCGAGGTCAAGAGCGAGATGTTGAGCGGGTTCGTTAAGTTGGTTAGCAGTGTCGCCGTTGTGCCCAGTACCTTGTCGCGTTGTGCACGCGATGTTTGCTCTTGGTATGCCCGCAGGGCTGTCGTTAGAAGAAGGTCTATCGACATCGTGGTTCTACCATGTTCAGGGAAGGGCATAGAGTCTCGGATGAGTCTGCACCCATGAGCTGGTCGCGATTAGTCGCGACTTGCGATGCAGTTGTCCAACGACGTCAGATGGGCCAATGCTTTCTACTGGTGGCTGTGTGGTTGATTTACACAGTAGCAGACAGCATCCTTATCTCATCGCTCCAGAGCCACACATCACGGGTTTCCAACTTCCGCCATGTCAGCATGTTTGTTTGGTTCATGAACTTCATGGAATCCAAATCGTTGACCCCCACTGCTCCGGTATCTATGGAAGATTCCGTGTCGTACCTGCAGTGAGAGGTCAGCCAATAACGGCCGAAGATTATCTGAAGAGGGGGGAGGCTCGCAAATGGCATTGGTGAGTCAAGGTCAAACATTGACCAATCATTGCAGTCCCGCTTGTGATAAATACCAACAACTGACATACCAAGATGAGACTTTCTCCATTCATCTTGCTTTTTCGAATATGACATCCTCGATTTAACGTTTTGTCCTATTCAAAGTTCGATTGTTATCAGGATCTTATGAACCGGGATAAAACAGGAACATGTCGGGGGTGCAGCTGTGGGCTACCTTACCAATGTATATACACCGTAAACAAGTGGCCTATTCCGGTGTGATCAGCTGCCAGAGCTCAAGAATAACTTTTCTCCGGGGCCCAGGTGAGAAAAAGAGCTTCGATTGAGATTGGATGGGTATTTGGTAGATGAGAAATGGGCGGATGCCTATTCGAGGCTCCAAGGTCTCCTGCCATCTTTCTCACGTACTGTCCTTCATTATGAATAATTCGGTAAGGGCGCCGAGTGAGATACCACAACCGGGGAAGAGAAGAAGTACGCTTTTGGCTCCCGGTGGGGTCATCACGAGGATACTGAAAGCATAGCCACGCAGTGCGCGCTGATGACCTTTTGACTGCACCCCATAGAAGAGGTAACAGAGGAACAGATGAGGAAAGAAAACTTCAATCGGGCACGATCGATGGGACAGTGGTAGACTGGTGGTGGTATAATTCGACGCTGGGAACATACCCTAGCTGCCCAAGAGACAGACCCAGAGATGTCTCAACGCGTTGTCGCCGTAACGATCGATATGTTAGAAGCTGGCTATTCACTGTGGGGTACTTTAGCAATTACGTTTCCCTAAGTACTGTGAACGATCCGAATGTTTCTGATACCAACTGGTACTGATCCCTCCATTGCGTTTCGGTGATGTTGATGTCGGTACAATGATTTTCGTGTATCTCAAAGAGCTCATCTCTGATAATTATTATCTCCGTACTTCTGCAAGTTTGTAGGCAAAGCTCCACTGAAGTCTAGTAATTCTGGACTACAAACTTTCGGAAGAGTACCATAGAGGTATGTTAACCGTCTGGTGACCGATACCGTATGATATTCTACGAGCCCAGGCAAGCTGAACCTTTTTTTTTTAACATCGTTTCCGATGACGATATTCGCCGTGAACACTCAATGCATGAGTGTATCAAGACACTATCGGTAGAGTAAATGGAGCAATGAGTCGAGGAGCAGAAGGCGGTCGTGTCCCGGCGCTATCGTGTAGGTCGCAGAGTGTCTGGAGTGCTGAGATAAATTACATGGATTTGCAGCGCAAGACACTTCTCCACCCGTCGCCATGACATCGGTAGGTACTGTGTACCTCCGTATCGTAGTGTTATCGCGTCACTAAGCGTGCAACAAGCCCTCGACTTGAGTTTGTTTGCCGTTGCGAAAGCGGACGTTATGAGTACAATTTTTGATTTCTCCAAAGCATTTTGCCATGAGAGGCACCTGTTTCAATCCCATGCGATCACGGATCGGGCAACTCATCTGCTCAGCATGATGGGAGATCTAATGTGAGTAAAGGCTGTCCTGACTCTCCTTCCAAATCCGTCTCGCCGAACTGTTGGGCTAACCAAGGCATCGCGACTGATGCGCCGAAGCCCGCCTCCCAATTACACGACGCCGCCCTTCCCCTCACTCCACTGGCCGCGTAATGACAAAGAACAAGCACTCTACGCGATCGCGGACTCGTGGCGGTTCACTCTGCTGTGGACGCTGATCCTGTATGCCATCTTCCATGTTGGCGCAGCAGCCGTGGCGCTCGTTGTGCACTTCGGCAAAAAACCGTCGTCGTGGAAATACATTTGGGCCGTGCCTCTCGTCTATGCCTTCATCGCCGGCGCTGAGGCCATGATTGCAGGGAGTCTCGTTGGCGTGCTGTCAGTTAAAAGTCTTGCTAGTTATCTGGAATAGGAATTACTCATGAAAGACGGTGGAGAAACTGATACTGCGGTGTGAAAATATATAGAGTCGGGGCAGTATATACGAGCGGGGGGTTCACTATGTCCACTTGGATTCCCTTCATCTGGAGCTGGATCAATGTTCTCGTGCTCATCATTTCGTCCTTCTCCATGCAGGGAGGCCTCTGAGTCGTTACATGGCAATTGACCCTCTCCAGATTAGTACAAATACTGCTACACTGCTACACATATTGACACTAATGGGGAGGGGGTAATACACTACAACCGTGCGACAACAATCAGGTTTATCGTCATGTGACAGACAATTACAAACCTTGTCCGTTCGCTGGCACTGTGGTTGACGGGACCTTCCTTATTTCCCGTGCCGGATTCCCCACCACCACCGTGTAAGGGGCCACGTCTTTGGTAACCACGCTTCCTGCTCCCACAACCGCTCCTCGTCCGATTTTGACTCCAGGCAGCACGATACAGCTGCCTCCGAACCAGCAGTCCTCTCCAATATCAATTGGTCCGCCGCATTCTGGGCCATTGGTGCCATTACGTACCACGGGGTCCAAAGGATGGGTTCCTGCGTAGAAGGAACAACTCGGGCCGATGAGCGTGCGCGCGCCGACCGTGATGGGGCATGTGTCTAACCATGTGCTATTACTGTTTATGTAGACATTTTCACCGAACCTGAAGCAGTACGAGTTTTCCCCCAATCGTAAGCTGGCGCACGGCAAAAGGCTGAGAGCATAGGCGAACTGGCAGCGGACTTCCTTACTTCACGTTATGTCCGTAGTCCATCTTGATCGGTCCATCCACCCAGACGTGGTTGGCGAAGATATCCTCGTCTTCTTCTGGCGTTCTTGCTGGCGGTGGCAATGGCAATTTATTATCCTGTATCCTATGTGGGGAAGCTAGTTGTCAGATCCAGAATCTGCCTTCCAATCGCTCATGGCGTTCCGGCTTACAGGTTGAACAACTCGACAAGTTGGCGCCGGCTCACGTCGCCCGCTCGATTAAACGCCTCGCAAGCCAGGCGAGCGCGCTTGCGATCTGCTACCAGGTCGGGAGTAAACGCATAGTATAACTCTCCCTTGAGCATGCGCTTCTTGTTCTCATCGATATCGATTGCGCGCAGATCCATTGCGAGGGCTACGATGAACTGATATTCAAAAAAGTCCCATGGACTGCTAGTGTATATATACCGAAAATAAAAAACTACCCAGTAACCGGGTTGTCATCAATGGCATTGGGGAACGGGGGTTGCACAATGGGAAGCCTCATAAATTTTGCAGCTGTCACGAAGTCATGCATCAGGAGAGCCGTGCTTTCGGTGGGGTGGGGCTTTGTCGGAAGCCCAGTTTCCCCACATGAACTGATTGTTTCCACATTCTTGTCATGTTCGCAGTGATTTATTGTTGTTTTTTTAAACGCTTCGACTGATTGAAATATTACCAAAGAATGTGACTGTTCTCGTGGTATTGTGCAACGTTTGTTGCATGTTGACCCTAAGTGTTGTGTCTTCCGTTTCCGGAGGTTGTCACTATGATATCCCCCCGAATCGGGCTTAGTGCGTCATGGTGAAGCTAAGGTCCCATCACCGCCCGCCATTACCAAAGAATCGCGAACAGGACTAAGTATCCATTTGCAAAGAAAACCACACTCAAGCGCCGACCACGCATAAAAAAACGGCATCGTCGGTCTTTGTCTTCAAATTGGGGTGTCTGACACCCGATAGCTGGGATGGCCACAATGGAGGCCTATCCAAACAGGTGCGTTTACCTGACTGCTTCCGCAGTGTTTTCCTTCTCTCCTGCACTTTCACCTTTGTGTTAAGATGGAACACCATACGGCGATTTAATCCTACTCAAAAACACTATCCCTCTCCTTCCCCGTTATACGTCTTCTTCCTTGATCTTCTTCATCTTCTTCTCGGGGTCAAGCGACATACACCAGAAACACATCTCGACATGGCTGCAGCCCTACCTTCGCCGCCGTCACCGCCGCCCTTGGCCAAGTCAAGTCCCCCGCCATCCCCGCCCCGGCAGACCAGGGAGATAGAGCCAGAAAAAGAGCCAGAAAAAGAACCAGGAAAAAAGGAAGAAAAGGAGAAAAAAGAGGAAGAACTGCTGGAAGGCTTCTGTTATCTCGTCGACCAAAACGATGTGATCCCCGCCACGCCCACCTCGTTCGGCCCTATCGACGAGAACAAGGCCTTCTCGAGTGGCGCCCCGCGAGGAAGCAAGGGCGAGCCCGGCTGGGACACGCGTAAACGCAAGAGCCTTCGCCGGATCTCGCTGCAGATGCCCAGCATTACTACCACCGCTACGGCCGGCAATGGCCACTCCATGATGGATACTGACGATTTACTGCCGATTGCCAGCCCCGCCGTGCAAAGTGCCCGCGCATCTCCCGACAAGCCCTACTTCCCGGGTCAGGCCAAATCACTCGAGGGTATTGCGCTTCGCTCCTTCTGTCTGGGCATCGCCTTTGCCCTGTCCGTCGTCACTATCTTGTTCACTGTTTTCCTCACTTCATCGCCGCTCTGGAGGCTGCCGTTCTTCTTTGCAGCCCTCTCCACCTTCCATTTCCTCGAGTTCTGGACTACCGCCAAGTACAACACACGCGAGGCTGGCGTCGAATCTTTCCTGCTCACCGCTAACTGGCCCATGTACGCCATTGCGCATATGTCAGCCACCGTCGAATGTCTCATCACGAAACTAATTTGGCCGCACCGTGCCTGGGCACCGCGGTATGTGGGCACCGTGATTCTGCTCGTCGGCCTGATAGCTGTACTCCTTGGCCAGTTCATTCGGGCATCGGCCATGGTCCAGCTCGGTGGTAATTTCAACCACCAAGTCCAGCACAAGAAGAAAGCAAGCCACGAGCTAGTGACGACGGGCTTGTACGGCGTAATGCGGCACCCATCGTACTTTGGTTTCTTCTGGTGGGGAATCGGCACGCAGATGGTGCTGGGGAATCCCTTCTGCTTCGTCGGGTATGCGGTTGTGCTGTGGCGCTTCTTCACGCTGCGGGTCAAGTCGGAGGAGTATAGTCTGTGTCAGTTTTTCGGGGATGACTACGCACAGTATCAGAAACGCGTACCTACGCGGATCCCGTTTGTTTCTTAACTTAGTGCGGGGTTTGGCTTGGAGGCGCGAGGAGAGGCTGTGTTCTTTTCTATTCCTTTTTTCTTACTTTGTTTTACTCCAATTTTAAGAGGAAAGAGAAAGGATAGCGTGTAAGAGCTTGAGTTGTGGCGTTGCATGGTCTAGCTGAGCCTGGTTTGTGAGCGTTCCCCGAATAGACGGGCATTTAGGAGTAATGGAGTAACCCGGCGCGTTTAAGGGCTCTGTTCAAGGAGATGGAAGATGTGGCAAGAGAGCGCAAAGTTGCTCAGGATCGGTTTCCATCATGAGACCAGAGCAGAGCGATCGGGTGGGGACCATGACACAGCCTAACCATAATAAAAACGATGATACTATCACCGGTTCGTAGGATGGCAACGTGACTAGGTATCTAACTAAGCTTGTAAGGGCGAGTCACTTGAATTTTAAGAGGTAGCTTACCCACGTATCATTCTGTAGTGTTAGCAATGAGGGGGGGGAGGGGTGTGAAAGCTCCAGTATATTCTCAGAATAGTATTTGGCTCATTAGTTGCCATTAGGTAACCGCACCATGCCAACCCCTGCCACCCTATGTCGAACCAAGAAGATACCAATGGGCCGTTTGGTAAATCCTGTGTGGTGGCTCGCGGGTTTGAGTCTGGTGTCACCAGTGGGGTACGCATGTGCTGGAAGTTGTAATTTGTCCTATCTTGCATTTTAGTTGAAAAGATTATTCATAGGTTATGCCCCACGTAGTGGATACCACCTACTACCGGTATGACAAGATATTTGAGGATGAGGGTACAAATGGTCTCTCACTCTAGATTGGGGATTCAATAGAAATAGGTAATAATTGACCAATCAAAAGCAGTTCGAGGCTACTACTCCCATGTTCACACTGGGAAATATCCAAGTGAAATATGAGGAAGATTGAAAACTCCCCTGCAGGTACAGTAATTGGGGGCGGTTGCGTGAATGGGAGGTGGTAGACCGGCTCTATTCGGGGGTTGAGGGACTAATCCTCATTTATTTAGGCGGCAAAATTTTCTATCCACGGCTGCAAAGACTCATGGAAGTTTAGACGGTCGGGACGGTGCCTGCCTGGACTCTCTGCAAAAACTAAAACTGGAGGCTAGTGATTCTACGTGGGGTTGTGTAGATAAATATAAGCACCTATTGTACTTTAAGGGATGTCTGTGCTTCTCATTCTCAGTCCATTACCCACCAATCATCCTTGACAAACTCAATAGATATTGCAACTGCCATCACACTGCACAGCGCACTCAAATTGGTTCATCAACCAGACTACACACGAGCACCTTAACTACGACACGGTATTTGCAGCAAAACCAAAGTTTGATACGGTAACGCGCAACACACCGTATTCCCGTACACAGCACTTAACGAACACTGGAAGGCTGTCCCAGGTTCCACAGCACCAGGCACCGCCGTCATGTAGAGTGAGTGCAAGCAAATACCTGTCAGGAAATCACGTTTTCCAAACTGTCGGCAACATCGCGAATCGGCACTGCTGCAGCAATTTTCAGGAGCTCATCAGCAAGCTCATCAGCAGAAGATGTAACTGTTCTCCCTCTATCATACTGTGTACTGCTATCACCACATCCTCCTTCACTTCCTTCAATTCAGCGAGCCCCTCCAAGAAAAGAAAAAGAAAAAAACAAGGGTGCATGGCGGCGGTCCTGGGCGAATTCGCAAACCCACCCACGCGGCAATGCGAACAACGTCTGCCCCGGTCCGACTTTCCCAGCAAGCAAGCAGCACTGACATTCATTACCGTAGCGTTAGACCTCTGATTACAGTACACGCACAGATACCCTCACAGCGGTCCACACCTGCCGTTGGACGAAGAAGGCTCACAAGAAAGCGAACGTTGTTACTTGTTTGCCTGACCCTTGTTTTCCAACACTCCAGTGTATCCCCCTCTCCCTAGTCCACTGGCTTGTTTGAGAGAGCAGCAGGAAAAAAACAAAAGGGAATAAGAAACAAGAGAGAGGCCGCGGCGGTGTATTTTATATGCGGAATAGCAGGCGGGCCAGTCGTTACCTCAAGTTGGCTCCGGCTGCGTCATCACCGCCTTGGCCATTTTCGTCAGTCACATCGCTACACAGGAAGCATCTCAGAGCTGCCCGCCGCAGCTCGTCGCCAAAACGTCTTCTTCAAAGAAACGCAAGATCTCGGGCCGTCGCACCACCAGGGACAGCACCCACAACAGCAGCAGCAGCCTTCACCTTCACAGTCGGCGCATAAGCAGGTCACCAGACAGCCCTTTGCCTTCTTGCGAGCCGGGCGAATCGCAGTCGTCTTCGGACCTCACAGCCTACTCCTTCTATAACGGCAACAAGAACAACAACTCGCCATCGACGGGATCAGCGTCACAAGCACCATCGCCGGCCTATCTCCGCGGCGACTCGGGGCCACCTCCTCCCGCATCTAGCCTACCACCCAGACTGCAACAGGCGTCTTTCGACTACGGGTCATCGGCTGCCAGTTCGCCTTCGGCTGCCTACGCCGATCTTAGCCTCGATAGTGATCGCGGAGGGGATACGCCACCAGGAGTTGGAGTCGGGGTGGGAGAAATAGCAGGAATAGTAGGAGTAGCAGGAGCAGGGGAGTCACAACGGCGGCAAGGGTCTTCTTCACCGGCATCAGGGCCTGTGGGCAACAAACAACGTCAACGGCAACAGCAACAGCAACAGCAAACCCAAGTCAGTAACAGCAGCGGCAGCAGTAGCAGCAGGAACAGCAGCAATAATAATAACAATACCAACAACAACAACAACAACAACAACAACAACAGCAGCAACAACAACAACAACAACAACAACAGCTACCACAGGGCGGCCGTAACTGGTGGTGGAAGTGCTGCAGCTGAGTTAGAGGAAAGCAGAGCATCTTCACCGTTAAAACGACGGGCTTCCAGCATGACGCCCGATGATCCGGATGCGAACGAGGATGTCGATATGGTTACTCCACCCTCGGCTGATGCCCATTCCCAATCTTCCCCCCATACTGGTTCGCACCAACAACTACAACAAAATCTAAAAGAACATCAAAACCCAAAACCACAACAACAACAACAACAACAACAACAACAACAAAGTCAGGCACCACTGCACACCGGTAGTACTGCTTCATCGGCTGAATCTATGGATTTGGTTGAGAATACCAATATTCTACCAGAGTCGTCGGCGGATCATTCTACCACTCTTACCGCTCTTACCGGTCCCTCCGCCATATCTCCAACAACTCTTACTCCTCCTGAATCCATCGAGGCTCATATCAAAACCATCCAAGCATTTTGCAATGAGTTTTGTGAAAATCCTATCAAGGATGGCGACAAGGCCTTTCTTGTGTCCCGGAAATGGCTTACCTCTGCCATTGGCGATAACAAGGACCTCAAACACACACCTAATCATTCAGCCATCAGCCCCGTAAACAATCTCGACATCATTTGGGAGAACTTGAGCGATCCTTGTGTGGGCGCCACTGCTAATCCGGCCGACAAGACATTCGTTCGCCTGAGGCCAGGTTTGGGATCTCCTGCTGACTTTGCCCTATTTCCTCCCTCGGCCTGGGAGTTGTTGATGAAATGGCCCGGTCTAGCCCAAGATCAATACGCCATCGTGCGCACTGCTCACAAGACGAGCGACAACGAAATAGACGGAAATGTTCAGTTCGAGTTCTATCCTCCCGTCTTGACCATTCACCGGCTCTGGTCTGCCAACAGTCCCAAACCCATCTCTCAATCCCTCAAACTCAAGAATCCGCCACCTCCCAAACTGGTGCGTAGTGCCAGTACGCCTTACAAGCAGTTCTTGGCCCAGGCCAAACGATGCTGTGAGATCGATTTGAAAGACAAGGTCAATGTGTGGCGAGTGCCGCCACAATTGCCCATTAAATCCACTACCCCGTCCACTGCCCCGTCCAAAACCAACACCAACGCCAATAGCAACCCAACCCCGCCCTCCTCGCCGGACCGGATCAATAGGCTGGACGGGAGCGTCAGCAATGAGGCTCTTGCTGTTCATGCTCCCGGTGAAGCGGATGGCGATGGCAGTCCAACTTCGACTTCGTGGAAACATCTCTTGTTGGAAGTGTCGACCTTCCTGCCGTTGGAAAGAGACGTGGAACGGATTAAGATCGACCTGATTGATCCGACGGCTAATTCCAATTATAACGGAAAATCCACTACGGGCTTCTTTGGTCTGGCCACCGATCAGGACATCGTGCTCGACGAACATATCAAGGGTCAGGAATACGTGTCGACATGTACCAATTCCTCGTCCTCCTTTTCATCCACGTCCTCGCTCCCGTCCATATCAGCCCCTACCTTCACCAAAGCTAGCACGCAGGATAGACCGGTGGCGACACGAAGCAGCTCGTCGCTTGCTGTGACTACGACTGCTACTACCAGGAACACGCGGAGCGGGCGCACCAGCCCCGCCCAGACAGGCGGAGGAGGCATCATGACGCGGGGCCGCGCCCAGAAATCGGGCCGCACACCGGGATGCGTGGGTCTGCAGAACTTGGGCAACACATGCTACATGAATGCGGCTCTGCAGTGCATCCGCAGCGTAGAAGAGCTGACCAAGTACTTCCTGTCCAAGGAATGGGAGAACGAGATCAACCGCGACAACTGCTTGGGTCATAACGGCGACGTAGCAGCCAGTTATGCCAATCTCCTCCATAGCATCTACTCGGACACGCTGCCCAACGCCGTAACCCCGAGACAGTTCAAGTCGACCATTGGCCGCTATGCCCCGGCCTTCTCGGGCTATGGCCAACAGGACTCGCAGGAATTTCTAGGATTCTTGCTGGATGGATTGCAGGAGGACTTGAGTCGAATCAAGAAGAAGCCGTACATTGAGAAGCCGGATTCGACGGATGAGATGATCAAGGATCCCGTTGCCATCCGCGAGATGGCGGAGAAGGTGTGGGATATCACCAAAAAACGGGACGACTCGGTCATCTCGGACCTGTTCACTGGCTTGTACAAGTCCACCCTGGTGTGCCCCGAGTGCTCTAAAGTCAGCATTACTTTTGACCCTTTCAACAATTTAACCCTACCGCTGCCGGTGGAGAACAAGTGGTGTCACACAGTTAAGTATTTCCCTCTGAACGACCGACCCTTTGAAATTGTTGTCGAGCTGGATCGCTCGGCCACCATCAAGC